>CM049883.1:27877954-27900454 GCA_027474115.1 Schizopygopsis malacanthus
TTATAAATCAGCGTATTATTATGATTTCTGAAGATCATGTGACTCTGAAGAATGGAGTAATGATGCTGAAAACACAGATTTGATCACAGAAATACATTACATTTTAAAGTATATTAAAATATAAAAATTGTATTTTAAATTGCAATAATATTTCACAAAACAAAACAAACAATTCTGTTTTTTTGATCAAATAGATACAGCCTTGATGAGAATAAACTTCTTTAAAAAACATAAAAGAATCTTACTGATCCCAAACTTTTGAGCAGCATTATAATGAAATGAAATCAGTTTAATTTTTTCCCAAATTCAGTTTTATTTTTTTCTAAATTCATTTTTTTCCGTTTAAATTTTTATGGATTCCGTTTTTTTCCCTTTTGAATTTTTCTGGACTCCTTTTTAATGATCAAATAAAATTGTATTAATCAAAAAGCATGTTTAATTAATTAAAATCATGAAACTTATACAATTTAACATTAACTTATTCAAAGTGTAACAAAAATTACATGTTTAGGACCGTATTAAATGTTAAATTTTTTTTTCAGCTTATGTTTTATTATAACCAAATTCTGTGTTTTAGCATGTTTAATTATTTGAATGCATACAAAACAAATATTTATTCTTACAGTAGGCTTATGAAATGTTTTTTTCTCCTCAGAAAGTTTGTGTTGTGTGTGTGTACACATTTTACTGGTTATCAGATGAAGGCATAACACGTTGATTTAATTTATATTTTAATTAATGAAAATTAAACATTAACATTTTTGGCAAATAAAGGAGATTAAAATTTAAATATTTAGTTTTATTATTTTTTAACAGTAGTAGTTGTAGTAGTTGTAGTAGTACGTACATTCTACTAAATAATAGTAATATGGCATATTTCTGGCACAATATCTTTAATAAGTTAAACCGAACTTTTATTTTGATGGGTTTCCATGAATACCTTTTAAAGTTCTGTGTGTATATGATATGACTCTTGTTTTACTCAAATGCTGGTGAAGTGACTCTCAGATCAGTTCTGGAGATATTGTTCATATATTTATGTCCTCATTGAGACGGCAGACGAGCGCTGTAAACATTAGTAAACAAAACCATGCTTCTGCTCCATTCACACAGAAGCGCGCAGAACATGCAGGATTCGTATTTAAATCGACTTTTGTGGCGTAATATTTACAAATACTAGTCCATATCGCGATTTGATTTAAGAGTAACGACCTACTTTTGATGAATTAATCCAAACTTTGACACATTCCGTGACATTCCGCGTTAAACTGAACATTCCGTTTTTATGACTGGATTCCTGCATCGTGGAAATCATAGGGCCCTGGTATAAATATTAGTTTTGTAATGGTACTGTTGTCTCTTGATATATACGCTGTCGCCTCTGGCTTGCTCATTGGGGACACTTCATTTCAGCACAATATCGACTTGATTGCACAGATATTATTTAAACTAATAAGCTGGACAATAATAAATTCAATAATGAAATGCATTCAGCAGATATTAGTGTTAAATCCTGTCATTTTACATTATTGAACAATTTGCCTATTTTGATATTGTGCAGTTTTGTTACAATTGTTTTTAAAAGCGCTATATAAATAAAGTGACTTACTTGATAATAAAACAATAACAACACTAATAATAATCAACAGTATTACAAGAATTATTATTGTTTTTTATTTTAATAATAATATTATTATTATTATTATTTTGTTGTTGTTGTATATACCTTAACATTAGTAGTATTATAGTGATATTTTTTTGATTTGTTAAATTTTTTACAATTTGATGAATGAATGAATGAATGAATGATGCATCTATATAGCGCTTTTATTGTGTATTGCTGTACACCCAAAGTGCTTTACAATCATGTGGGGGGGGGGGGTCTCCTCAACCACCACCAGTGTGCAGCATCCACTTGGATGACAATTTTTTAAATTGTATGATGATGATGTATGATGATAATAATAATAATAAAGGCTATTATAGTAATATTTCTTTTTTGATTTGTTTTATTATTCGTTTTTTTTCCGGCATGGGCCAAGGAGCCTGCGACTGAGGGTTTAGGAATTATGAGTAATTTCGTACGTTTGATCGCTGTAGCGCCCCCGTCAGGCCGATTGGGGCGAGTCTTGGTTATGTTGTAGGCGGTGTGAGTACTACCATCCCTCCAAATATCAAGTCTCTACGCTTTACGGTTTGGTCTGCACAATCCGTTTCATGTGGAGATCGCTGATCCGTGACTATTCTAACAATTACAATAAGGTTTCTGCGCTACGCACTTGAACACAAATAATAATAATCATTGCCATTAGATCAGAAGTTTAGATTTGTTTAATGAAATAATGCACATGCAGTAAAAAAATATTTATTCAGTACATTTTCTAAATGTATCAAATGTTTTAGGCCCTAGTTATTGGTTAAATGTTACAGTGTAACTACAGATTACTAAAATAAGTAAATTGTAGCAAATGATTAAGCATGCAGTACTTAAAGCCACCTAATAGAAAGTGTGAATGAAGAGGTAATGTAAGAGAAGTGGTTAGACACGAATGCTTTTTGTTTGAAAGGGTTTAGGATGGGACGTTCCCAATGAGAGCCACTCGATTACGATTATTAATGCAAGATGTTTCAATTCCTGGTGAATCAGATCTCAGCGGGAAGGAGCGGCGGGGGCTCCTCGACGCCTGGAGAGATCTTCCGCGGAGCATCATATATCTGACATGCTGAAATCCAGCTTTTGCGTGAGCGGCGTCCTGGAGATATGACAACAGCAGAAATGTGAGAGGAAATGGAAAGATGGGATGGGATGGAAAGCTGTAAGTGTGAGATGGATAGCTGGTGAAGTGTGATTTGGAAAGAATTGGGTGTTTTAAAAGACTAACCTTTATTGTCCAAATGGGCACGAATGCTGACAATAAACAAAGTGGCCTGGCAGGAGATTTGCTCCATAACAAAGAGAAGAGGCCTGCAGACAGGGAAAGATCTCACTGCTTGTTGGATGATAATGAGTCTTGCTATAAGTAGGATTTTGGCCTCCTTTTTTCCTCCTACACAACGTTCTCTTCCTTTCTAACGTATACTTCTCACTTTTTCTCTCCCCGTCTGGCTGTCTGTTTAAAGAGACACACACTGACTAGGAACTCAGATGTATTACACAGATCCTGCCAATGAAACTTTGCGACGCGCGAGTCGAGAGCGTTCTGGAGAACATTAGGAGACGGAGAGAAAGATGTGGCCTTACTGTGATCTTGACCGCAGTGAAACATCTTAGGAAGCGTTATCTCCTACTCATGATGAAACTAGTTTTTTCATTTTGACTGACAAGTGCGGTTGAAATATAAATATATTAAAATATATTAAATATATTACAAATTTGTAATATTTGATAACAATAATGATACATATTTTAGCAAATAAATGAAGACTTTTAATGTAAAAACCTCTGTCTGCAATGTTTGTTTTTTTCTGAGTTTTATTTTTATTTTAAATTAGCATTTTTATCCAGCTCCTGATAAAAGGTTTTGTCAGTCCTTATTTCATTTATTATTATTATTATTATTTTTTTTTTATGAATTCCTAATATACATGTGTGTGTATATACAGTATATATATATATATATATATATACACACACAGGTGCTGGTCATATAATTAGAATATCATCAAAAAGTTGATTTATTTCACTAATTCCATTCAAAAAGTGAAACTTGTATAATGTATACATTCATTCCACACAGACTGATATATTTCAAGTGTTTATTTCTTTTAATTTTGATGATTATAACTGACAACTAATGAAAACCCCAAATTCAGTATCTCAGAAAATTTGAATATTACTTAAGACCAATACAAAGAAAGGATTTTTAGAAATCTTGGCCAACTGAAAAGTATGAACATGACAAGTATGAGCATGTACAGCACTCAATACATAGTTGGGGCTCCTTTTGCCTGAATTACTGCAGCAATGCGGCATGGCATGGAGTCGATCAGTCTGTGGCACTGCTCAGGTGTTATGAGAGCCCAGGTTGTTCTGTATCCAAGCATGTTAACAGAAAGTTGAGTGGAAGGAAAAAGATGCACAACCAACCGAGAGAACCACAGCTTATGAGGATTGTCAAGAAAATCAATTCAAGAATTTGGGTGAACTTCACAAGGAATGGACTGAGGCTGGGGTCAAGGCATCAAGAGCACCACACACAGACGTGTCGAGGAATATGGCTACAGTTGTCGTCAGAGGCGTCTTACCTGGGCTAAGAGAAGAAGAACTGGACTGTTGCCCAGTGGTCCAAAGTCCTCTTTTCAGATGAGAGCAAGTTTTGTATTTCATTTGGAAACCAAGGTCCTAGAGTCTGGAGGAAGGGTGGAGAAGCTCATAGCCCAAGTTGCTTGAAGTCCAGTGTTAAGTTTCCACAGTCTGTGATGATTTGGGTGCAATGTCATCTGCTGGTGTTGGTCCATTGTGTTTTTTGAAAACCAAAGTCACTGCACCCATTTACCAAGACATTTTGGAGCGCTTCATGCTTCCTTCTACTGACCAGCTTTTTAAAGATGCTGATTTCATTTCCAGCAGGATTTGACACCTGCACACACCGCCAAAAGCACCAGAAGTTGGTTAAATGACCATGGTGTTGGTGTGCTTGACTGGCCAGCAAACTCACCAGACCTGAACATAGAGAATCTATGAGTATAGTCAAGAGGAAAATGAGAAACAAGAGACCAAAAAATGCAGATGAGCTGAAGGCCACTGTCAAAGAAACCTGGGCTTCACACCACCTCAGCAGTGCCACAAACTGATCACCTCCATGCCACGCCGAATTGAGCCAGTAATTAAAGCAAAAGGAGCCCCTACCAAGTATTGAGTACATATACAGTAAATAAACATACTTCCCAGAAGGCCAACAATTCACTTAAAATTATTATTTTTATTGGTCTTATGAAGTATTCTAATTAGTTGAGATGTTGGTGAATTGGTGGGTTTTTGTTAAATGTGACCCAAAATCATCACAATTAAAAGAACCAAAGACTTAAACTACTTCAGTCTGTGTGCATTGAATTTATTTAATACACGAGTTTCACAATTTGAGTTGAATTACTGAAATAAATGAACTTTTCCACGACATTATAATTTATTGAGATGCACCTGTGTGTGTGTGTGAGTTAGATATATGATATATACATATATTAAAGAGAAAGGGAAATAATTATTATATATACATATATAAAAATTACAGTTCCCCCAATCTGTGCTAATTTACAGATTTTCTCTCACTTAAACAACTCTCAAAATAAAGTGCTCTGTGACTGGAAAGAGGAAGATATAGTTAACTTAAAATTAGTCTCTTTATATAACAAAACATGTCATTTCCCACTGTTTAGAAATGGTCATTTCTTTCTCCTAACCATGTCATCTTTCACATCTAATCTTACTTTGTTTCAGTTAATTCTGTTAGAATAATAAGACACTGTAGAGTTGTTTCCATTCAAATGAAGTTAGTATTAAACGATCTTTCCACTGCTGAGGAAACAGAAGCTGCGTCTGAAGTGTATTAGATGCATTTACACACAGTTTGATGAAGCTGAGGAGCTATAATTACATTTACACTGCAAAGTTTCAAATGCATAAATCATTTTATAAGATTAATGTTTTACATATTTTTTTAAACATACAAATAAATGTTGAAACAATACAATGATACCTTTATATATGACTAAACCACCAGTAGGGGGCAGCAAATGTCTGTTTTAATGAACGAGTCATTTATTGATTCATTCAACTGATTCATTGAAATGGCTGATTCATTCAGAAACGAGTCAATTGGCTGTCGTTATGAATCGGCCACTGAATCATTGACTCACTCGATTCATTCAAACACGTGGATTCATTCAGAAACGAGTCAATTGGCTGTCGTTATGAATCGGCCACTGAATCATTGACTCACTCGATTCATTCAGAAACGAAACACCGCTGTGTGTAGCTCAGACACACAACAGTTCTGCTGTGGCTTTGATCACAACTATTTTCGTTAGCGAAATTGAGCAAAAACAGTCAATATTTAGTCTAAAATCAAAGTCACTTAATTTCAACCTCTTGTTTATTTAAATATTATTGTATAAAATCAGTGTCACATTGCAATCGTGCTGATATTGTTATTCGGGGAAACATCATGGCCGTCTAATGTTGCTTACCTAAATCATATTTTGTAAATCTCTTTTATTTATTTTTCTACAGCAGTATGCATCTATATATTTCTGAGAGTTACTGTGTGTGTGCTGTCTCTCTCACACACTCTCTCAGGCTGTGCAAGCCTCATCTGGCACGACATAAATACATTATCAGTCGCCGTTTACACTGAATGACATTCAAATTAGAATCATTCTCACGCGAAACGACATGTTTACATGTGACTGTGATATCATACTGTGAGTGTGCGCGTGTCTGTGACGTCTGCCTGCGGTGCTGGCAATAAAAGGATCGGCTCAGAATCGGCAAGACGTGAGACTGACCGGTCTCAATCGGTGCAACTCTATAAAAAAATTACTAGATAGGACAAGAAACATGTAATTTTCCTAGTCGCTGCAGCGTTCCGCCTCATTTGCACAATGTTGAGCTAAACTTTGTCACTGCGCCGGTGGCGTCTGTCACTGAAAAACACAACTCTCATTGAAAATGAATGTTCAGTTGCTTTGTAGCGGTGAATCCCTGTCCGTATGAACGTCCCTGTTTGCATATATTTCAAAGTCCTAGTAATTATGCATTTTCTTTGCGTGTGAGATGACAAAAAATGTATAGCCTGAATGCACTGTAAGTCGTGAAGCGTCTGCTAAATGCATAAATGTAAATGAGGTTTCACGGTTTGCACAAGCACAATAGGTCACAATTTCACCCAATGTTTCGCTTTGGCACATTACTGAAATTTACTTTTGACTTTTTTAGCAGAGGATCCTGACCAAATGGATTTGTGTATATTGTGTTTATGACAAGACGTTAAATAAAACCTGTCAACTTCAGTAAGTTCAAGACAACAAAACCTCATGAGACCCATGATTTGAGCAGCGAGGAGGGCCTGTCGGTTTCCTGCAGGTTTCTGGGTCCAGCTCAAAGCCTGGTCTCATCAGCATCTGCAGTCCAGAGTCATCCAAGTCAAACAGAGCGAAGGGGATAGTCATTGATCCGGTGGCTCAAGGGGAGAACAGACATCCTTAACCACTGCTAGACCTCCCTACCCTCCTCGCTGCTGTAACTGAGAAGAGTTTATTCATGGTGTATGGTCTGAACTCTGTGCTTTAGTCCATATTAGCTTGAATTACTGTTTGTTTATTTGGTTATTCATTTGAGTGTCCCCAGGAAAACGTTCTTGCACCTTGCTGGCTCTGGTTTCAGGAGTCTGCTTTCTTTGGGCCTGATGTTAGAGCGTGCATGCATGCACATGTATAAATATGTATTTAGTCTAGACGAAGAAAGAAATTGCACTTGACCTGCAAGACTGTGCATCTGTGTACATGCATTGCTTCTATCTATATGTGCTGTTGTACTTGCATTAGCTCTGAGAGTAGTACATGTGTATGTTTTCACAGGCTGTACCTTCAAGAAACCTTCGCTTTTCACTTCATGAAGGGATATTAATCTCTTTTATAATTTAGGTTTGAATCGGGTGTCGTATTAAATACTAGGCCTAAACCTTTTCATTTGATTCAATTTGTGACAAACACCCGATCCAGATGCGTAGATGCTTGTTAGTCCTGGTTTCGTTTTGTTTCATGTTTTGTTTTGTTTCATGTTAAATGCATGTTTTGTTTAAAGTATTGTTTCGTTTTGTTTAATGTGGTGTTTTTCATGTTTTATTGTTATTTGTTTTACAACATTTTGTATATTTTTTTGTGTTGTTTTGTTGTTGTTTATGTTTTGTGCTGTTTTGTTTTCTTTCCTTTATTGTGTCTTGTTTCAATTGGATTTTTTTGTAATTTAGTAGTAATTGCTCTTAGATGTTGATTGGCTAGTCTTTGGTAGATTCTCTCCAACGGTTAAGTTTGGGCAATGGATTGCTGGCCCCAGATCAGTAGTAGTGCTATCTATACTATATAACTTAATGCATTATATTATATTACATTATATTATGTTATTAGGAACAGAAACATTACTTCAGATGGAAACATTTTTTGCAGACCACCATCTTTGTCCCTGTCCACTTTTGGTTGATTCTAGAAGTTCAGATGAGGTATTGCGGCATGTGTATGTGGGAATGTGTTTATGTTTTGGGGGTTGGCATAGAAAGTCAATGTGAGACAATTCATTCCATTTTTTTTTGTCTCTTACAAGGTATTTGCGAATAAGCGAATCACTGTTTGTTTATGTGAGTCTGTGCATGTGTGTTAATTCACGTTTGTATGTGTTTTTGTACTTGTCACCCAGTCTGTTTATTATGGCGGTCAGAACGAGAGATCTGTCTTAAACAGGCATTTGGGAGGCGGAAGAGAGAGACCTTGTGGTCGGGGTTGAATTATTGACATAGTGCTGGCCAGACCTTACCCTTGTGTTTCCAACAAATCCCTGGGCCTGGAATTTGACCCACTCATTTACATGCATACTGAGAATAGGCCTTATCCTGGTCCAGTAAAGAGCGCGCGCACACACACACACACACACACACACACACACAAGCGCGCACACACACACACACACACACACCCACGCACACACACGGTTCCGGGGGGAGAGTTTCATTAGGACCGATCTGTACTCATGTGGGGGCTTTGGGGTTTGGAAAAAGGAGAGAGTGGGATCATGTAAAAGAGTTGACTCGTTTTAGATCGGATTGCATAATCGTGTGCAACACTCAGTTTTGGCCTTGATTGTGTATCAAAACATTCCACGTTTTAGGATTTAGGTTAAAGGTTACTCTGTGGAGCAGCGAGTGAGTCCTTTTACACTTGTTTGAGCCCATGCTGGACGTGTTTAGAGGATATTGGTCAGTTAGCAGGATTGATGTTGCCCCAGAGATGCTGCTCGAAGGCATATTTATCTTCCCCTCATATTTCGTACGTGGTGCTCTTTTCAAGATATTTGAGTGCAACACTGCTTTTAATTTGTAGTATCATTAAGCTTTTAAATTCATTGATTCCTGATTCGAGTCCCTTTCTTCGGAGCCAAATGGAAATAAATAAACACTTTAATGAACTTTTAATGAAAAGGCTTGAATGCCTCAGCCCCACTCTGCCTAATATCCGAAACATCATGGCACCAGATTTGTATAATTTGAAAATTGGATTACAAGAGGACTGGAAAGGAAAATTAATCATGGCTTTCGTGCTTCACTTTACACACTTCTGGGAATAACAGGCTTATAATGAGTTGATATTTGTCGATGTTGTGAGAGAAAGTTGGCACTTGCAATATTTTTAGTGGCTTTGGGTTCCCAAATAAATGAAAAAATAAAATAGAGTTGAGTAAATTTGTATTTATAAAACCCTAAACTATTCTGACAATATGTTTTGTTAATATGCTTAAATATGAATTTATGTCAGGCTGACTAGCAGTTATGTATTAATGTGGTTTGTGTGTGTGTGTATCTGTGCGCACGTGCATTTGGAAAACATATGCGGTTGGCTTGCAAGGTCTGTTCCCAGAAGCAAGAGATAATTCCCCTGTGACAGATGTTTCCAGATGTGTGGAATAGTTACTAATTGCAAAAGACTCCCACAGAGCTGTTTCTAACCCCCACCTCCTCCACTTTCCATGCAAGCCTCTAACATTAAACCCCGATCAGGGATAAACTCTTACTAACGCTCCGCACAGCAGTTCTCGCCATGTGGATGCGCACTGGCACACGTGGGCAGTGGGATAGAGTTCGTTTTACCAATTACATGATCTTTGAAATGTCTTCTACTAGGCTGAGAGGATCGCCAAGAGAGGCTTGATCTGTTCCAAAACCTAGTGCATCATAGATGCACTCCCAATGCGAGATCTGTTTCAAAAGGTCGGAAACTTAGTTATGCTGCCTGCTAAGATACCGTCTTTTGGCGAAATTCGAAGGCGCTTAATGCCAAGCTTCCAGTGTAAGCATAAACTAACAGGAGATATTTGCAACCCAGGCTTATTGGAAAAACGTGTCTCTACCTACATTTGCAAAACGTACCTGTACATACAATTCACTGCAGTTTCCAACTGAATTGAACACAATTGTGACCATAAAACACCAACAACTTATATTCGTTTTCACACATTATGATAATGGGGCAGATTATGGATTAAAAACTTGCACAATTCCTTGCACAATACTATGCATATTCCTCAAACTACTTGTATCACAATGCACGATTTGTAAACCAATGATTTTGACTTTTGCATCATGTAACCAGCTCAATATGTCTGGCTTTTCTGATATAGTAAACTTGCTCGGTAGCGCACCGGTACAGCCTTGCACTTGTGATGTGAAGTGCTCCGGTGAAACACGAGTCACGATAAAAGAGGTCAAACATAAATAAATTGGCATGGTTGCTTCAGCAAATGTGTTTTATGTCATGTTTGTTTTTGATAACACTGTTGGTTAAGTGCAGTGTAGGTGGTATTTTATTTTAAAATTAGGGGTGGGCATAGATAATTTTTTTTAATCTAGATTATTCTTGGAATTAATCTAGATTAATCTAGATTAAAATGGCTCATTTGAATTCTGCCGAAGGCATTCAGAATATGTGTGCTACCCAAATAATGACTAAAAGTAAGTCTTTGAGAACGGGTTTCTCAAGCCAGGTGGCGCATTAGACCAGGGGCTCATCTCCTGTTTCCAAAATGCATCACAAACTGCTTGAAAAGCTTTCTACTATGATAATTGGTGATGAAAATAAACATGTTCAATAAGATGTACTTGTGTTTACTACTGTTTATTCAGTTAAACATGAATTTTGAACTGTAGGCCTAAAAGAGGTCGTGATGAACTGTTTACAGTTTCCATTGGGAAGCTTCTTAAAAATAAATTTTCCCTGAAGCAAACCCGGCGGCTTCAACTGATCCATGTTAGCACGTCACGTTTGATGTGGTAATTTCACAGTAACGTTAGGCATACACACAGGTTCGAAGCAGAGGGTGACACGAGTGAATTCTCAAGTTCACATGAGACCTAGAGCGCATCCTTTTGCTTAAAAGCGCAACGTTTCGTTGTTATTCTGAGTGCACACAAATAAACGTAGAATCTTTACAGATTCGAAAGATGTATTAGGCTACTTTTATCTGTATGACAGAAACGGAGATTTTAAGAGCAAGTGAGCGCCCGGACCTGTCCTGCAGCAAACGCGCTTCCACACAAACACTTCAATAGCGCACATTTCTCTAGGTTAACATCATATTGAGCCCATATAAAGTTGCTACTACATACATCTTTCAGATGAAAAGCCATATTTGAGGTTGATGAATGATAGGTGGGTTTGGAGTCCTGCCCGATTGTATTACCACATAGACCAGCCGTTAACAATCTGTCCATCACGGACTGCGAGCCTCTAGTTCGAAGACTCGTTCTCGCCCCCTACAGTGCATTCGGCTAGGTATACATCCGCGCTAAAATATCAGGGTGAAAGTCATCATAGCTTGCGTAGTATAGACCCAGCTCCCAACCCAACTTTGAGAATAGATTAACGGCGATATTTTTTTTTTCGCCGATAAGAGTCTCACGTTAACGCAGACTTAACCCGATAACGGCCCACCACTATTTAAAATACAATAGAGTATTATCCTTTTAGCCAACATTTTGTTTTTGAACTTTCATGACACAACAACCAACTTGATAAAACGTTGCTAGATTCACATTCAACCGATTCGCTTTTAGCACCACTCACTGGACTTTTCACTTTGAAATATGAAACAACAGAATATAACTTTGCAGAAATGTCGCCACATGCATATGAGCCTGAGTTGAATGTTTGGGGGAGAACCATTGCACACCATCTCTACAGATAGTTCTCCTGGCCAGGAAACATTACCTCAGACAGAGGACTTCCTCCTCATTAGGATGCCGTTTGGCATGTGAGTGTTTCTGTGATTGCATGATCTCTACCTGTCATCTTAAATATCAGCAGCTCCTGAACGAGACCTGAGACAATTCTACAAGAAGACGTAAGCCATACAGAGATAGCACATAAAGCCTGTTGTCTTTTCCATCTGCGGCAGAGACAATGAACACAATGACTTACAGCAAAGGCAGAACCAGTGGGATAGCTACCTAATGATATTGTAGTAACTTAGTAGCATGACAGTAACTGTTCAGTAAAGTAGGTCACTCAGTTCATTTAAATGCATTGGTTCAATAGGATGTTTTATCTTTGAAGCATTTTAAGGTGTCTTTTTTTGTAGTGTTACAAAAATTGTGTTTTACTGAAACCTATTGGTTGCTGCAGACTTGCATTTTTATGAATCACATGTAAATTAATAGCAAATTGTCATTTTTGCTGAACTATCCCTTTAAGAACGAGTTAAGAAAGAGCTTGATGCAAGATTTGAGCTACTTTACATGCATCTGGCTGATACTGGACAAAATATGCACTGTAATACAGCAGCATTTCCCCCTCTATTGCTAACAACCCTCTCTCCCTGGTGCTTTTTTGACGCTTCAGCAGGCCTCCAGAGCGTTACGTGCCTACAGCTCCTCAGGACGGTTAACAGACTCTCCTGCAGGCTGGCTCTCTGCATCTCTGCCTCCTGCCAGCTCGATCTGTGTTGGCCTGCGTCCGTCCGTCCGTCCGGCTGCGGCTTCTACAGTAACAGCCTGCTGGGCTGGAGGCTTGGTTTGATGCCAACGGGTCTGTCTTTAATCACAGAGCACAAGACCAACACAATGCTCAGGAGTCTTGCTCGCTTTCTTGCATTCTGGGACGATCCGGGCTGGTGCCGTGCCATCAGGATGGACTATCTTCCAGTGCTCTTGGGCTGGTTTCTCCTACGTACTGTATGGCTTGTATTTAAGCAGCCGGAATGGCATTCAGACACATAATGTGTTAATTTCCATTTCTCGCTGTAGCAGATAGCATTAGCGCGCACCCTTTCTTGATTGATCCTATCATTTCATTATGTAATTCCAGTGAACCACAGCCATCTGGGACATAACAATGTTCTCAATGTTCTTCAGCTTCATCACATGCCACGTTTTTAAAGGGCCGTGAAACAAGTTTTTTGAGACACTAACAAATGTGTTGCACAAGATGAGAGGGACTTTTTCAAAATGTTTTTGGGAAATATTTATTTATTTATAAAAAAAGTTGTATTGGGTTGTGATCAACATTGAGTAAACGTCACATGAATGTAATGTTACAGTTTTTAATTTACTAGATTCAAAGACATGTCAACAGTTTCTCGCCTTTCAGGAGCACTGGATGCAAATTAATTTGTGACATTCAATTTTAAAAAGTGAAAGAATATAATTTATATCATATTATAATATTAACGAGATGGGCTCTTTTCTAGCCTTTCAGGAGCACTTTATGCAAACGATTGTGTGATATGCAATTATATAATATAAAGTGATATAAATTATAGTATTTAACTTTTTAAAATTGAATGTCACAAATTAATTTGCATAAAAAAGTCCCTCCCATCTTGTGCAACACATTTGTTAGTGTCTCAAAAAACTTGTTTCACGTCCCTTTAAAAACGTGGCATGTGATGAAGCTGAAGAACATGATTATATTGTATTATATTATATTATATTATGTCATATATTATATTATAAAGCTTATACAAGTTATAAAACAAGTAAGCTTGTTCAGCTCTCAGAAACAAGACTATAGACTTGATTCATGGCTTAGCTGTTTTGAATAATACTTTTATAGAAGGATACATAGCCACATTATATTGGTTATTTATTAAAGCTTATTTAAATGATTACATTCTTTTGTTGTAGCACTGAATTCACCAAACGCACCCTCATATCCCAACACCCTGCTGTCCTACACACCTCGATCCCAAGATCCAAATACTGAAATAATGTCTGTTTATGGAAGAGCGTTTTAATAAAGTTAGAAAATGGAAACTGATGAAACACACACCCTCATCAGAGTAACATCAGCTCACGTTCATCAGCATTGCATCATATCATATCAGACATGCATTATTAAAAAGGACAGTGAGAAGATGAGGTTTCAGTGTGATGATGTTTTCAGAGAATGTGATTTCAAAGATTTTATTTTATTGATGGCAATGCTTTTAATTTAATATTTTATTTAATTTTATGAATGTTTATGATTATTTTGTATTTACTACAATTGTAGTGATTGCATCATTGCTTGAGTCCCTCACTTATAGTTTATTCCTCACACAAGTGACGGTGATATGATTTGGTCCGAATACCAGTATAATACTTCATCAGGTTTTTCTCAAATAGAATCTGCCAGGGTCTCTAAACAAAGATAACTATTGACCATTGTTTTGGGACCAAGTGATATGACAGCTCTATTTGGTTTCTAAGACAATTCTGACATAATTTAGAACAAGTGGGAAAGATGATGCCAAATCTGATCCGATTCCGCCGGGTGTCCATCTGGATCTGGTGTGAGGCGGTCAGGGGTCTGTGGAAAAATGAAGTTTGATGACCTTCAAAACAACATGTTATTTATGTTTAAGACAATCCTTTGAAAACAGTTAATGAACTAGATATTCTCCATTGCATACTGCTTTTTGGTCTTTTCAGGCTGTGAATGGTTGGAGGAGGATGAGATTTGAATTGCTTATATTTTTGGATGCAACCTGTTTATGGCGTTCTAAATGGTTCTGCATCAAATCTCCAAATAATTGAATTTGGGCAGCAACCAATAATTGTTTTGATTATTAAATAACCTGATTAATTGGAAAAAAGCCAAATCTTAATTAAAAACATTTTTATTCCATATACTGTCCCAATGTTGTCCTCCAAACAGTGTATAAATAGTAGGCTACCAAAACATATATACATCATATCAATTATTTTTATAATGGGGGGGGGGTGAATGTGTGAAGTGCAGATCAGAGCGGTTGCTGGGTGTCAGTCTGGCCGTTTCAAATCGTCAGTAAAACACATTGAGATCATCAGTCAGTTGTTGATTCTCCACAGACTGTGTGGGAGGTGTCTTGTATCTTGGTGATGTTCCTCAGACCAGTCCATACTGACGCCGGATCGTTGGCTGAAAGTTCTTGTTTTCAACTTCTCAGAGTAGTTCGTTTTAGCCACTCTGATCTCCATTGTTAGTCTGTTCCTCGCCTGGTTATACAAGATTTGATCCCCACTTCTGTAAGCATCCTCTTTGGCTTGATGAAGCTGTTTGAGTTTCCCAGTAAACCACGGTTTATCATTATTGAATGATAAGAATGTCCTGGACACATGCACACATCCTCACAGAAACTGATATATGAAGATTGTTGGCCGCAGCTTCAAAAACAGTCCAATCAGTGAGGTCAAAACAAGCTTTTAAATCTTCATTAGTCCATCTTTTATCAGTTCTTAATACAGGTTTATCTGCTTTGAGTTTCTGCCTGTAGGTCGGTATAAGATGAATCTCAGATCAGAGAGCCTCAGAGCTGCTCGTGGGACAGAGTGATATGCCTTTTTAATTATTGTGTAACCGTGTTCCAATATATTACTGTCTCTAGTGGGACATGTAACGTTCTGTCTGTATTTTGGCAGTTCACGAGAGATATTTGCTTTATTCAAATCTCCAAGAATGATTAAAAAAGAGTCCGGGTACCTTTGCTCCGTTCCAGATATTTCTTCGGCCAACTGTTGCATCGCAGCGCTCACGCACGCGTCTGGAGGCACGTACACATTCACCAGAATGAAAGGGGAAACTCTCGGGGCGAGTAGAATGGTTTCCAGTTTAGGAAGAGCGCCTCTAAGTTTGGAGAGCACATCTTCTTCAGAGTTGTTACGTCTGAACACCAATCTTCATTTATGTAGAAACATAGTCCACCAGCTCTCCTTTTCCCCTTTAACTCCGTGATACGATCTGCTCTGAACAGCTGATATCCCGGCAAATGAAGAGCGTTGTCCGGGATGTCTTCACTCAGCCAGGTTTCAGTGAAGCACAATGCAGCAGAGTTTGAAAAGTCCTTGTTTGTGCGGGTAAGTAGTAGTTCATCCGTTTTGTTAGGAAGGGATCGGAGATTGACGAGATGAAATGCTTGGGAGCGCAGTTCGCCAAACGTAAACACTAATGTTAACAAATGGAACTTTATTTGTAAAGTTTTACCAATTAAAATAGATAAATACTAAATGTGACGCTTTCTGTGAAAACCCAGCTAAAGTCATTTTTTTGCGATTTGCTGTTTTCTACAAAAAAAATATATGGTACAGAACATTCTGTGAAAATGTTACCTTTATATCTTTAATATTGACTGAGTAAGGTTATGTCAACATTTCTAATTATAGTGAAATTAATGGAAGAAGTCAAACTTTGATGCTCGTTATCTCATAATTAGACTTTGAGACTTTAGCCTGTATTTTCACAGAGAGGGTCACAAATATGAACTAGCAAGAGGTTGGATGAACACACTCTGAACATAGTAATGATATTACCGTACATTTGTAAAAAGATCATATTTGGGGTTCTTGAGATTGAAAAGTCGAGTCCTTTTCTAAATTCTTCTGGATTGAATGTTACTGCTAGAGTTTTCCGTAGTGAGACGGTCATCTTGTGTCATTGATCTGCAGCTGGGCGAGCAGTTCGATAACGTGTGCCAGGTTTACTTCACATTGTTTTTGTCTTGAAAACCATCATTCTGTTCTCTGTTAAGAATTCATCAGGTTTAGTTATTTAACTCCATTTGCTCTGGCTATCAGAAGTCAGGAGACAAATCACAATCATTGTCTTTTTCATTGTCTTGTTTTCTTAAAAAACAATGATTTTCCTTCTTATAACTACTTTTGCTGTTTCCTCTATGAGTCATGAGCTGAGTCATTTGTTTCCAGGCATAATGGCCATTCTTACAGAAGTTATTAAAATGACTGTAATTTATCAATGAGGAATTAAACCCCATCTGTGAAGGTGAATGTGTTCAGAGATGATTCTGCTGCCAATAATTGGTTATTCTGAGTGTTTAGTGATGAAGTGTTTATATGTGAATACGATTACTGTGTGAGAAAATGTTTTTTGTTTTGTTATATCAAACATATTTACATTTATGCATTTATCAGACACTTTTATCCAAAGCAACTTACAGTGCATTCAGGTTATACATGTTTTATCAGTATGTGTTCTCTGGGAATTGAACCCACAACCTTTTGCTCTGTTAACACAATGCTCTACCACTGAGCCACAGGAACACTTATGAACTTGTTTATACATCTGATGCATCACGAGACGTTCTGATTATCGATTATCATAGAGGTTTGCGAGTGTGATGTTGCTTCACAGTTTAATAAAAAGAACTGTTAATATTGAGCAACTCTCATTTCAGGCCAAACATGACCAGTTTATTTGTATATTTGTCTCCGCCAATGAAAAATAATTCCAAAAGAAGCCAGAGAATCAAACTTTCTGATCCATAATCGGACATATTGTAATATAACAGCTGCTCTAAAGTTTGGGGTCGGTAAGTTTTTTTGTATGTTTCTGAAAGAAGACCCTTTACGCTCACCAAGCCTTTAAAACCGCTATTTTCATGCTATTATAGGTTAACATTTTATTCATTTCTGATGAAAACTGTATTTTCAGCATCACTACTCCAGTCTTCAGTGTCACATGATCTTCAGAAATCATAATAATATGCTGATTTGCTGCTCAAGAAACATTTCTGATTATTATCAATGTTGAAAATGGTTATGCTGATGAATATTCTTGTGGAAACCACGATACAATTTTTTTCATGATTATTTAATAAATAAATACGTAGAAAGTTCAAAAGAAAAACATTTATTTGAAATAGAAATCTTTTGTAACCTTATAAATGTCTTCACTCACTTTTGATCAATTTAATTGGTCCTTTCTGAATCAATCAATCAATCAATCAATCAATCAATCAATCAATCAATCAATCAATCAATCAATCAATCAATCAATCAATCCCTAACCCTAAATTTATACTGGTTTGTATTTGCAATTGTGGATGCCACCACCCAATTCATATATTATTCTCTGGTACTAATCAAGCATGCAAACTCTTGTGTTTTTCATTATATGTGACCTGGAGCACAGAAGCAGTCATAAGCAGCACAGGTATATTTGTAGTAATAGCCAACAATACACCATATGGGTCAAAATTATACATTTTTCTTTAATGCCAAAGATCTTTAGGATATTAAGATCATGTTCCATGAAGATGTTTGGTAAATTTACCACCATAAATATATCAAAACCTATTTTTTGATTAGTAATATGCATGGCTAAGGACTTCATTTGGACAAATTTAAAAAGGGTATTTTGTCAATCTTTAAATTTTTTTGCATCCTCAGTGTGCGTGCGTGCGTGCGTGCGTGCGAGCGAGCGAACAAATGTCCCCACGAGGATAGCAAAACCTGACAATTGTCCGGTCTGTGGTCCCCGCTAGGGAAACAAATAATTAAAAATAGTAAATGATGTTTATTTGAAAGTGTAGGAACGCAAACAGGTTCTGTCAGGGGTAGGTTTAAGGGGATATAACATATCGTTTGGTCACTATAAGAGTAATAGAAGTCTATGGAAAGTCCTCACAATTCACAGAAACAAACGTGTGTGTGTGTGTGTGTATACATATATATTTATGTATGTAAATATGTATTTAGCACGTCTAGTTCATTGAGGTGTTTTTAATTCCTATATTCTATCAAATGCTTGCCACTATGCTCTGTCCCGGTTAGGTTTAGTGTTGTTTTAATAGTCTTTGAATAGCAATGGCTCTTGTCTTCACTCACATGTCCTTCAACCCTCTGGAGATGTTCTTATGTTCAGTGGTTTGGTGGTTGGACGCTGTCCATGGGTGATCTTCAGCTCGAATGCTCCTACAAAAAGTACTGATGATTTTAGTCTAAGAGCAACAAGAATCCAGTGTTTGATAAGGATTCGTTCTTATCAGGTAAATATCATTCGTTCAGGTAAGAAAGCCATGTAAAGAGCGTCTATGAGAGCTCTCTGTTTGGAGCGATTAGAGGAAAGAGATATTATCGGTGAT
The DNA here is from genome assembly GCA_027474115.1 of Schizopygopsis malacanthus. Classification (NCBI taxonomy): domain Eukaryota; kingdom Metazoa; phylum Chordata; class Actinopteri; order Cypriniformes; family Cyprinidae; genus Schizopygopsis; species Schizopygopsis malacanthus. Next base: position 27,897,051 of record CM049883.1, read on the forward strand.
AATTGACATGTCACAGGGAGTGGAGGGCTGGTTCTGCTTGGCTTCAGAATCATACTGGATCTGTTATTTGTTTTTCCATCTGTTCAGAATAAAAGAGGGAGGCTCTGTTGTCTCTGAGACAGCTGTGATGTCAGAGATGGAGAAAGATTGGACGGCTGTGGAGGACTGTAGGGCTGAGACGTGAGATGTTTCTGTATTAGGGTAGTAGTAGTAAAATGCAGATTGATTGGGTTTATCAAGTTTATCAACAAGCTGTCTGGCTGATATCATGACAAACAAGTAGATCATGGCGTTAGTGCTGGTTACACTAACTGTGTCAGGAGACAAACAATGAAAAAATTGCATTATGTTGGTCTTTCTGCACTGAAAAAAATATATATTCATTTAATTTTGTAAGGTAAGTGGTTGAAAACTATTTATTGTAGCTACATTTAAAAATAAATCTTGAAAGTTATTCAACTAAATTGTAATAATACAAATAATAAAGTAGCTAAATAAATGTATTGCAACCACTTACCTTAAAAAAATTAGTAAATTCAATGAATCATTTTTTTCAGTATGAAGTTATTTAGATAGAATAATGTTTTTTTTAAGACATTTATACTTTTATTAAAAAACAAAATGATCAAGGTGACAGTAAAGACATTTATATTTCAAATAAATGTTGTTCTTTTGAACTTTATTAATCTATGAATCATGAAAACAAAATGTATTGCAAAGGTTTCCATGAAAACATTTAGGAGCTGTTTTCAACAATAATAATAATCAGAAATGTTTCTTGAGAAGCAAATCAGCATATTATTATGATTTCTGAAGATCATGTGACACTGAAGATGCTGATAATGATGATAATGATGCTGAAAATACAGATGTGCATCATAGATTCATATAGACAATAGTTATTTTAGATTGTAATAATATTTCACAATTTTTTAAAAGCCTTTATGAATAGAATAGACTTCTTTCAAAAACAATACCAACCCCAAACTATTGAACTGTAGTGTAGATGCAGATGATACACAGATGAGATTTATGACTTACCACATGAGAGTCAGTCCTAAAGATCAAATATGAAAACACACTATATTTATGTGCAATGCGAACAAAGCCTGAATGTCTTTGACATTTGACTTGTTGATTCAGTTCCACAATTCTGACTGATCCTCTTCTGTTTCGTTTCAGATGCATCATCAGCACAAATGCGATGGGAAACTACAGCATGCTGACATTTGTCAGGTAATAATCACACCGCTACATCAAACAGACTCTCCGACGTAAACACACACACTGGGTCTCGCGGGATGCTCTGGATAGCATTATCGAGGAGCTGTACAGTAAATAAAGCTGTATAGATGTACAGAGCCTGAATTTATCTCACTCAGATGATCCAGGACTATAAAGTCCATCCAACCGTGAACCCAAGGGAAAGAAAGCTATCGTCATCTAAGCTGTCTGACATTTACAACACTCATCCTGATCCTGCCTCGTCACACCGGCCCGACCAACCTGAGGCCTTTAGTTATACCAGGATTTATACCAGGATTTATACCAGGATTTACTGTATGAGGAGAACGGATTCTTCTCTACTGGATCACTGACTACTAAACAAATAGCAATTACAATAGAGTTGCATTTTCATTCACCCTGTCTGCTTTTTGTTTTTGTTTTTTCGCATTGGTCTGAAAAGAGAAATTGCATGCAGAAATCAAACTATTTTTGTGCCAAAAGTCTATGTTTGTGTAAACAGGCCATAAAGGATTAGTTCACTTTCAAATGATAATGTTCCTGATATTTTACTCACCTCCATGTCATCCAAGATGTTTACGTATTTCTATCTTCAGTCGAAAAGAACTGAAGAATAAATTAGAGTAAATGATCAGGACATTTTAATTTGAAAGTGAACTAATTCTTTAAAGTCACTTCATCTGCGGCACAGCTTTGTCACTTTATCAGTTTTTGTGTTTTGAAAACTTTTACTTCATGCCAAAAGATAATAGCTTTTACTCCACTTCATAATAGCAAGGAGCAATGCTTTAAAAAAAAAAAAAACACGATCCAATATAAAATGCAATGGCAATCTGAAATGTCCAATTCATGAACAAATCATTCTTATGGGATGATTATTTTTAATAAATCAGTTTTACTGGTTCACAACTCACATTAAGTCATCTGATCACAACTAACTCAGTGATACATTAAGAGCACGACTCAAATGAACAAAACACTCAAATGAACAACACACTGAACTTTAATCCAGGAGCGTTTAATCCAGGAGCGTCATTTCAGAAGTCATTTCAGAGGGGACTGAGGGGACTAATATATAACTGTCATACACATATACATCTATGTCATACACATATACATCTATATACAGTATATATGTGTGTGTGTGTGTGTGTGTGTGTGTGTTTAAGGTTTAAGGTTTCTTTATTTGTCACATGTGTGTGTGTGTGTGTGTGTGTGTGTGTCAGGGTATAATCAAAAGTGAAATGTAGGTCAAATCAGCGTCCGTCAGTGGACAGTGCAAAGAATAAAAATAAAATAAAAAATTTAATCAAAATTAAATTATATAAAAGTAACACCACACAAGAGTATATATATATATATAGTAAAAAAAGAAATGAAGTAAAATGTGCAATAGAATAAAGAAAAGTGCAAAACAGTAAAACAGTAAGATGTGCAAAACAAATCTCTGGATGTGCAAAAACATTATATGGGACTTAATAAATATTAGTATAAACAGGAGGGATGAGAGGGATGTGCAACGGGTGTGTGTATGCACACATGCGGCAATATGTGTGAGAATGAATGTTTTTGTTATTTTTTACAGATAATAATGAGTCTTGTGAAAGTTTATGAAACAGAGTTTGTGTTTAGGAGCCTGATGGCCTGAGGGAAGAAGCTCTTCCTCAGTCTTTCAGTTTTTGCCATCAAGCGTCCTGTGCGCCTGCCTGTGGCAGTAAACGGAAAAGATGTTACCGGGGTGGTTTGAGTCTTTGTGATTTTAGCAGCTCTGTTCTGCAGCGTTTGTGTAGATGCCCTGCAGAGAGGGGAGTGTAGATCCTGAGATGCGCTCAGCTAAGCGCACGACTCTCTGTAGAGCTTTGCAGTCCTGGTTTGTGGCATATATACCACACTAGTGCTCTGAGTCAGAACACTTTCTATGGCCCCTAATAGAAAGTTTTCAGGATGCTGGTGAGACCCTGAATTTCCTCAGCTTGCAGATGGTACAGTCTTTGCCTGGCTTTCTTAACCTATTTGAATGTGTGTAGTCCATTCAGGTCCTCGGAAGTTTACACCGAGGTACTTGAAGCTGCTCACCCTCTCCACAGGGGTCCCGCTGATCATAAGAGGAGTGTAGGGCCGCTGCTGTCTCTTCCTGAAGTCCACGATCAGCTCCTTGG
>CM049883.1:27905454-27927954 GCA_027474115.1 Schizopygopsis malacanthus
TTATTCCCTTAAGATAAATGCTGCATGCACACTTTTATATTAGATTGTATTTTTCAGTGCAAACATGATTCTTTTTGTTAAAATTAGGATCGTAAAGCTTAATTTTCAAACCCTTGCGCTACATGCTTGCCGCCCTTAAGACGGTGTAATTACTGTTTTATTTAAGAGAGATGTTTGATGTGTTCAGCGCAGATATTTGAACATGTTTGCAGCGTTATATGATTTGCATGATTCCCTTCAGGTGCTACAATAACACAGACGGCGCATGCAAATAAATAACTCTATCATTCGTTCTTGATGAAAACCCCTCTAAGAGTACAACGCATATAACAAACTTCAGCAGCACAGAGAGAAACTAGACACAGCTGAGACTTCTTGACATTTAATAGTGCTTTCAGTCCATGTATTTTTGGGATATTGCATTAAAATGTTAAAATGCATTGTGTCATTGTGTGATTGAGATACTATTGTAGTTTTATTAATATTTTGAATTAGTCTTTATTTTTAGATTTTCTGTTTTCATTTTAATTTTAGTTAATGTTTTAGTCATTTTGTTGTGTTTTTGTATTTTTTGTAGTCTTTTTAATATTTAGATGTTTAAATTTAATTTAATAAAAAAATGTAGTTATGTTAGTACATCAAGTTAAACTGAAAAAATAGTTTTTATTAATTTTTATTTTAGTTTTAGTTATGTTAGTACATCAAGTTAAACTGATTTTTTTTATTAATTTTTATGTTAGTTTTAGTTATGTTAGTACATCAAGTTAAACTGAAAAAATAGTTTTTATTTAATTTAATTTTAGTTTTAGTTATGTTAGTACATCAAGTTAAACTGATTTTTTTTTATTCATTTTTATTTTAGTTTTAGTTATGTTAGTACATCAAGTTAAACTGATTTTTTTTTATTCATTTTTATTTTAGTTTTAGTTATGTTAGTACATCAAGTTAAACTGAAAAAAATAGTTTTTATTCATTTTTATTTTAGTTTTAGTTATGTTAGTACATCAAGTTAAACTGAACAAATTGTTTTTATTCATTTTTATTTTAGTTTTAGTTATGTTAGTACATCAAGTTAAACTGAAAAAAATAGTTTTTATTCATTTTTATTTTAGTTTTAGTTATGTTAGTACATCAAGTTAAACTGAAAAAATGTTTTTATTCATTTTTATTTTAGTTTTAATTATGTTAGTACATCAAGTTAAACTGAAAAAATGTTTTTATTCATTTTTATTTTAGTTTTAGTTATGTTAGTACATCAAGTTAAACTGAAAAAATGTTTTTATATTTTTATTTTCATTTTAGTTTTTATTTTTGTTGTGTTTTTGTATTTTTTGTAGTCATTTTTATTTTAAATTTAATTTAATAAAAAATGTTTTAGTTATGTTAGTACATTTTTATTTTAGTTTTAGTTATGTTAGTACATCAAGTTAAACTGAAAAATGTTGTCTTGGCAACGAGCAATAAAAAAAGTAGATTTGATCATCTGATTCTCCCAACATGGTTTTCTACTGGAAATAATAAAATAAATAAATACAATTAAATAATACAATTTAAAGCAAATGTGTGATTGTTTTAGTCGACCTGAAATGCCTGAAAGTGCTGTCAAAATGATTTTGTGTAATTACAAAAACCACACAATTATATATTGTATAATTACTTCCCAAACTTTCTCACATGATTGCGATCCCGAACACCATGCATCTGAACGCAAGACAGCATGACAGCAGTTGTTATCATGTTCAAAGTCATTTATTATGTTATATCTGATACTTTTATACGATATACCAAGTTTGATTTGCCACTTTTTGGATGGGAGCACAGTTACTGAAAAGCTTCCCTTGGTTTTACATCGTGCATTCAAAAAAGTTCACGATTTTGCAGGAGAGGTTTAAAGGCCCAGCGTCTGATATCTGCGGAGGTTAAGCTGAGTTTGATGACATCTTTATAGCGGCGCTGTTCGTTTGTCCTCTACCTCAGCCTGCAGTTTCTCACACTTCTCTCCTCAGGACTCAATTCAGGCCAAATCTGCTGCTCTGAATGGAGACGGCAACAAAAGCTGACATCATTCCAGTAGGATCTGATTGCATGCATGCACAATCACACACACACACACGGCCCCTCGCAGGGCCCCCGGAACAATGACATCACAGGCTCCCCTTCACTCGCTCTTTCTGAGATGCTGTGTTGCCCTGAACAACATCACCGCATTGGGTCGTCATGTTTGTGTGTTTGTGAGCGAGAAAAAGAGACGACAACAGGCGGCTCTTAAAGGGAAACTTCACCCCAAAACCATCGTTCTGTCATCATTTACAAACCTCTGTGACTTTATTTCTTCTGTGAAACACAAAACACATGTTAAAGAATGATTCCGTCCATGCACTAAGAGTCAGTGGGATTCGAACCAACACTGGACCCCATTGACTTTCACTGTATGGACATTCTTCAGAAGATCTTATTCTGCGTTCAACAGAAGAAAGTAATACAGATTTGGAAGGACATGAAACTATCCCTTTGCGCTTGAAAGCATGTCATTTAATGTTGCAATTCACACTTAATTGTATGCAAACATCGAAGCTCTGTTTTATTTTATTCACAATAACATAATCTTTTTCCGGTATTGAGTAAATTATCTCAAATATTTGTTACATTTAAGATGACGTGTTCATTTTAAGATGACCTACCCTGAAATACATTTTGTGGAGAAACAATTTTCACTTTTCAGAAATTGATAAAAACAATTGATAGTATTTCTCAAACAATTACAAAGAAACAGCAAGTATAACACACTAAATTAAAACTGAAATGGTATCTTACATGTGATGTCCAAGTTGATATTTTATTTTATGAGAAATATAATAGACAATCTTGGTTTCCCTTGTATAGAGAATCAAATGTTTTTTTTTAGTATTGAGTGAAATATCTCAAATAAGTTACTGTTATTTTATTTTTTTATTTTTTTATTTATATATTTATATTTAGTATTATTATTAACTGCTGAATACAATAGACAATCTTGGTTACCAATGTTTAGAGAATCAAATGATCTTTCAGCTATTGAATGAATTATATTAAAAATTATATTTACTATAATGTATTTCTTTATTTGTGTGTTTGTTTTACAAACTAATACAATACAAAGCATCCATTCCCTATGTTGGGAGAATCATATGATAAGTTTCAAGTATCTCATACTTGTTTAATAATACATTTATAATGGCGATCTTCATTATTAGATGAACTAAATATTTAGGCTTGTATGGAACATATTAAATGTATTGTTAAAGGTACACATAATATCAACAAAAGAACAAAACATGTATTTATTTAAATAGAAAAACTGTTCCATGTTGGGGAAATCATATGATATGTTTAGTACTAAGTGAAGTATTTTATAATTGTTCAAACTACATGCATTTTTTTTTCTTGCACAGATCAAACCTCAATAGAGCTAAATTTGAGCGCAGGCTCCATATTTGAGCATATTATCAGTTCAAGCTGTCGTTTTCCCGGGCATCTGTGTAGGACTGATCTCCGAGTTGGAGACACTGACTGAGAACATGGGAATAATGAGTTAATGAGATGCACTGCTCTTCATCTGCATACGGCCGACTCCCCGTGACTCTCTTCACTGATTGCATGCCTGTACTCTCCTCCCACGATGCATTGTGCTGCCGTGATGTCAGCCTCAGAACTTCATCAAAGAGAGGCGAGTGAAAGGATCGGCCCGGGAGCTGTGGACAGGAATATCAATATGCTCTGGAACGGGATGGAGAGACTGCAGTTTTCCCGGCTTCGGCCCTCCGGGGTTTGAAATCAACCAAACAAATTAGTTTATTAGATTTTTCCACCTCTCTACCTCCTAAACGACGTTCTTTCTCTTTTCTTTTAGTGTTTTTGTGCAGCAGTGGGACTTGATTGTCTTCCTTCCCCCCTCACGGTGTTTTGGAAAAGGCTTCTGTAATTAGTGCTCGGCTGAATTAATTACGGAAATGAGGATGCGAAGGACCAGAGAAAAGATTTTGAGGGTGGGGGTTGAGGCGATTGTATCAGAACCCAGTGTTCCCACTAATTAATCTCTTCATTCACATGACAAATCATATTTGCCTGATTCTCAGCTCCTTGTCCTAAACAAGCGCTCTTTCCTTTCCCTCGTCCTTCTACATGAGTCCCGTCGTATGGATTCTATCACAAGCTTTCTCTCAGGGCGGGGGGGTAATGCATTAAATAAATACGATTATTAGCTTCTCTCTCTTTCTTTTTTCTCTCTTTCTTTCTGACAAATACAGTAGTCATGATTTTTTTAAGTACTGAGTAATGCATCTCAAAAATGTGTTAAAATGTACATGTAATATTCAAGTAATATCCAAAATGTGCATGTAATATCCAAAATGTAATATTCAAGTAATATCCAAAATGTACATGTAATATTCAAGTAATATCCAAAATGTACATGTAATATTCAAGTAATATCCAAAATGTGCATGTAATATCCAAAATGTACACGTAATATTCAAGTAATATCCAAAATGTACATGTAATATTCAAGTAATATCAAAATGTAATGTTATATTCAAGTAATATCAAAATTACATGTAATATCATTATCCAAGTAATATCCAAAATGTACATATTATATTCAAGTAATATCCAAAATGTACATGTAATATTCAAGTAATATCCAAAATGTACATGTAATATTCAAGTAATATCCAAAATGTACATGTAATATCCAAGTAATATCCAAAATGTACATGTAATATCCAAGTAATATCCAAAATGTACATGTAATATTCAAGTAATATCCAAATTGTACATGTAATATCCAAGTAATATCCAAAATGTACATGTAATATTCAAGTAATATCCAAAATGTGCATGTAATATCCAAAATGTACACGTAATATTCAAGTAATATCCAAAATGTACATGTAATATTCAAGTAATATCCAAAATGTACATGTTATATTCAAGTAATATCCAAAATGTACATGTAATATCCAATTATCCAAGTAATATCCAAAATGTATGTAATATCAAAATGTAATATATTCAAGTAATATCAAAATGTAATATATTCAAGTAATATCAAAATGTACATGTAATATTCATAATATCCAAAATGTACATGTATATTCAAGTAATATCAAAATGTAATGTATCCAAAATATCCAAAATGTACATGTAATATCCAAGTAATATCCAAAATGTACATGTAATATCCAAGTAATATCCAAAATGTACATGTAATATCCAAATAATATCCAAAATGTACATGTAATATTCAAGTAATATCAAATTGTAATGTATCCAAAATAATATCCAAAATGTACATGTAATATCCAATTATCCAAGTAATATCCAAAATGTACATGTAATATCCAAGTAATATCCAAAATGTACATGTAATATCCAAGTAATATCCAAAATGTACATGTAATATTCAAGTAATATCCAAAATGTACATGTAATATTCAAGTAATATCCAAAATGTACATGTAATATTCAAGTAATATCCAAAATGTACATGTAATATTCAAGTAATATCCAAAATGTACATGTAATATTCAAGTAATATCCAAAATGTACATGTTATATTCAAGTAATATCCAAAATGTACATGTTATATTCAAGTAATATCCAAAATGTACATGTAATATCCAATTATCCAAGTAATATCCAAAATGTACATGTAATATTCAAGTAATATCCAAAATGTACATGTAATATTCAAGTAATATCAAAATTACATGTAATATTCAAGTAATATCAAAATGTACATGTAATATCCAAAATATCCAAAATGTACATGTAATATCCAAGTAATATCCAAAATTACATTTATTCAAGTAATTCCAAAATTACATGTAATTCCAAGTAATCCAAAATAATTAATATTCAAGTAATTCCAAAATCTACATGAATATTCAAGTAATATCAAAATTACATGTAATATCCAAGTTCCAAATTGTACCATGTAATATTCAAGTAATATCCAAAATGTACATGTAATATTCAAGTAATATCCAAAATGTGATTATTCCAAGTAATATCCAAAATATTATTATTATCCAAAATGTGCATTATTATATTAATATTAATCATTAAATTCAAGAATATCCAAAATGTATGTAATATCCAAGTAATATCAAATATTTATCCAAGTTCAGTTTAATATCAAGTAATATCATAATTTACATAATATCCAAAATCTACATGTTATCCAAAATAATGTAATTATTCTTTTTTATTTTTTATTTTCTATATATATATGTTGGGATATTTATAATAATTAATTTGAAGCATATTTATATTCCCATGCGCTGGTTGCATTCATGCACATCACCCATGCACTCTCCCATCATGAGCACTCACACATTCCCGTCACCATTACACCAATCACACAGTTACAACTCATTAGTATTGTCTCATCCACCTCAACTCACACACATTTAAGAACCATACACTGCGACTTGTTTTCCCCTGGCTAACATTTCCGAGCGTTTTTCATAGTTTGTCTTTCCGTGTATACACTGTTGACTCTCTCTCCCGATCGTTTGCTGCCTGCCTTACAAGCCTGCCTACTGGTTATCCTCTCTGTTTGCTGCCTGCCCTGACACTCTGCCTCTGTTTAAATCTGTCTTATAGTTGCCCTCGAAACTGTTTGATATTTGCCTGTCTGACCTCCTCTTTGTAATGAAAACAATTATAAACATTGATTATTGTTATTATTATTATTATTATATTAATCATTAAATGAAGTATCTCAAATATTTGTTCAGTTTACACATAATTTACATGTTATTAATGTATTAATATATATATATATTTATAATAATTAATTTTATTTATATGCAATCAAAAGTAAGCCAAAGAACCATGTTACAAAACAAGAAACACTAAAATAGTAAAACAAATTAAAACAATTATAAACATTGAATTTTAATACTAAATAAATGATTTAAATGTTTAAATGCAAAAACTATCGCTATTGCGGATGTTCTGGGGAAGAGCGTTCCACGAATAAGGGGCAGCAACTTTTATTGTGGCCAGCCGAAGACACACCTGTGCAATAATCATCCTCAATAATCATGCTGTCTAATCAGCATCTTGATATGACACACCTGTGCAATAATCATGCTGTCTAATCTAATCAGCATCTTGATATGCCACACATGTGAGGTGGATGATTATCTCGTGCTCACTAACACAGATTTAGACAGATTTGTGAACAATATTTGAGAGAAATAGGCCTTTTGTGTACATAGAAAAAGTCTTCGATCTTTAAGTTCAGCTCATGAAAAATGGGGGCAAAAACAAAAGTGTTGCATTTATAATTTTGTTCAGTACATCTGAAATATTTGTTACATTTACACAGAATATCCAACTTTGATATATTCAAATATTTGACAAATGTCAATTTTCATGACAAATACAATATAAAAAATGTTTCCCATGATGTATTTTTCAAGTATTGAGTAAATGATCTTTTAAAATTCAGATGTAATATCTATGTTAGTATTTGTATATTTATTAATAAATATGAATAATTTTATGAATAAATGTCATGGTCATAATTCTATAGAGAGCGTGCGTCAATAATGACGCACAGAACTCAACTAAGTTTGTTTTGTCCCACCTCGCTACTGCTGGTCAATTGCAAATTTCCCTCCTTTCTCCTCTCTTTCTTTTAAAGTATCGTTCCCCGACGGTGCTCTTTCTCTCTTTTGTCTCTGGACTGAGATTTTGAGGGCGTCTTACCCCATTTTTTATTAATTTTCCCATGAAATACCTTTAAGCTTCATTCTGGCTGGGTCTACTGAGTGATGTCAAACATTTGGAAAATACGTGATTATCTGCACTCAAACACACACACACACAGACACACACACACAGACACAGAGACAGACAGACACACACACACACACACACACACACACACACACACACACACACACACACACACACACACACACACACACACACACACAGAGAGACAGAGACACACACACACACACACACACACTCACACAGAGACACACACACACACACACACACACACAGAGGCACACACACACACACACACACACACACACACACACACACACACACACACACACACACACACACACACACACACACACACACAGACACAGACACAGACACACACACTCTCACACAGAGACACACACACACACACACACACACACACACACACACACAAACACAGAGAAACACACACACACTCAGACACACACACACACACACACACACACACACACACACACACACACAAAACCCCGCTGATCACTCCCAGTGTTTACAGCGGTTTCTCCTGTTATTTGAAAAGCAGAATGGCTGTTAATAGTAGTAATGGAATATAAGTCTGTCACTCCTCATGAGCACTGAATCGGTCCCAGACTGGCCCATCCAGAGGCCAGCATGCATTATTTCAATTGCATTAAGAGACATTTGCTATAGTAATTACTGCCTGTGGGAAATGAGCTTAACCTAACGCTCCTCTCTCTACCCAGAAACAGCTGCGAGGCTGTCGAGCCGGATCGTCCTCGCTGTCATTTCCTTTCTGTTCAGACAGATACCTTCATATGTTTTTTACACAGTTTCGTCACTTTTCTCTCTTTTTTTCTGAGGATTTATTTAGGAAATGATGCCCAATTCTGTTTTTTCACTTATTTTTGGTGTTTGGGTTGGTGTTCTTTTAGTATCAGATCTATTAAAATTGTATTAATATTTTTGTTTTTATTTATTTAAATTTAAATTTGTGGAAATTGTTATTTTATTTCATTTTTACCTATTTTCTATGGAATCTTGTTTCATATAAAGTCACAATTGGGAAATAAAAAGTCTCAATCATTATGTTTTTTTTTTTGGTTTTGTGTTTATATTCTGTAGATATAAACTCAAAATTGCCAGTTATAAAATAGCTATTGGGGGGGGGGGTAAAAATAAAAATCTTAATTGCAAGATTTAAAATTGAAATTGTGGATACAAAAACTAACATTTCTTAAAGATAATAAAAAAAAATGTAAAGATAAACAATAGCCTGAATTGGGAGATACAAATTAAAAAGTTATAGTTTATAGTTTGTATTAATATTTTAAAATATTTTTATATTTTCAATTTTTATTTTAGTTGTTTTAGTCATTTAGAAGTTGTTGTTTTTTACGGAAGAGGATTAGGGCCAAGCAAATAATAAAAATATAAAAACTATCTCGAGATTGAAGTCATTATAACGTGAGATTAAATTTCAAGAAAATTGTCAAAATAAAATGTTGAGATTAAACTCAATTAAATTTCAAGAATAAAGTAATTGTTTAGAGAATTTAATTTAATTTACATATTTTGCACTGTCCATTGAGCATACCTGACCTGATTTACATTTCACTACTGATTATATTCTGTATAATTGAGTATGTGACGAATAAAAAAATACTTAAACCTTGGACAGTGTCAAACGAAGTTTGAAGTGGCGTAGGTTCCCTTTCAGTCGGTCACTCTGAGTAACATCGGATCACCAACGAAACTGGGATCTCGCCAGAGAGATCTATCCACTTTGAGTGTAACTAAATGAGCCAATGTACATTTTCATGCTATAATTCGCATCCAGCTGCCGCTGATCACAGCGTGAGTATAAGAGGCAGCAGGTGCACTGCATTAATTCATCCTTTCGCTTCGGAGCCGAGCGGTAGTGGTTGAAGCTACTGCTCTCCTTTCCACAGAAGAGTGTTCTGGAAAACTAGTGCGAGCATTACAGCGCAGAAGCGGTGGTCACAGTCATACGGGAGAGAAAATGTTGACACAGAAACGCATTTTTGGGTGCGTCCGTCCCCTAGATTGGTTTGCAGCGATCGACCTGAAGGACACGTACTTTTATGTCTCGATCCTCCTGCAACACAGGCCATTCCTGCGATTCGCGTTCGAGGGTCGAGCATATCAGTACAAGGTCCTGCCCTTCGGGCTATCCCTGTCAGCTCGCTTCTTCACCAAAGTCGTAGAGGTGGCCCTTGTTCCCCTGAGAGAATGGGGTGTGCGCATCCTCAACTACCTCGACGACTGGCTCATACTTGCGCAGTCTCACGAGCAGTTGTGCACACACAGGGACCTGATGCTCAGGCACCTCAGCCAGTTGGGTCTTCGGATCAACTGGGAAAAGCGCAAACTCTTGCCAATGCAGAGGATCTCTTTTCTCGGCATGGAGTTGGATTCGGTCAACCAGACAGCACGCCTCACCCAGGAACGTGCTCGGTCGGAGCTTAATTGCCTCAAGACTTTATCAGGCAGGACGGCGGTCCCACTGAAACTTTTTCAGAGGCTCCTGGGCATGTGGCTGCAGCTGCGGTGATAGTTCCGCTCGGTCTACTCCATACGAGACCGCTTCAGTACTGGCTCCATGTGCCGAGTCTCGAGGTGGGCGTAGAAACACAGTACTCACTGGGTTCAGATTACACTGGCCTGCCGCAGAACCTTCAGCCCGTGGAAAGATCCCTCGTTCCTTCAGGCAGGAGTGCCCCTGCAGCAGGTATGCAGGCATTATGTGGTATTCACGGATGCCTCGGCCACACTTACAACGGGCATGCAGTGTCAGGGGTATGGACGGGTCCCCAACTGCGTTGGCATCAGTGTTGGGTGTAACACGTTACTAAGTAACTAATTCAAATAAAAAATGAATGTTATCTGATTATGTAATCCGTATGAAACTGAGGTACAGTCTTTCTCATATATGAGCTCATTATATGCAGTCACCTGCGCACAAACACCCTCACCTACATAAAAAAAGATTAAAAAAAACAAGATTCATCATTTTTTAAAGAAGACCTACTATGAGGAATTTACCTCATAAGAACAGAGCGATCTGACATGGCTTTATTTAGCAGAGAAGATCATATCTGTCATTTATTCTTACCTACATAAGTTAACGTGATAATTTTACATATTTTACTAGTTGGGCTTTTCCTCAACATCTTGCCAAACTGAAATGTATTGTTTCACTTTTAAACTTTTTTGATATTCAGATATTTTGCAGAGTATTTATATTTGTTAACCAAAGAAGTTTAAATTTTGTATAAAAAGTTTAAGTATTACTGTTGTTTTAAACCTAAAAGGCTAAACTATTCTATGTTTGACTCAAATTGAATGAATAAAGAGTTTAGTTTCTATTAAGGTTTATATGGATTATAAGATGTAGCCTAATTAGCGATTTGAATAATTAAGTTACTTTTCAGACAGAGTAATTATTAAAGTAATTTAAATACAATATTGATGAAGTAATTAGTAACTGTAATTAATTACTTTTTGAAAGTAACTTACCCAACACTGGTTGGCATATTAATTACCTTGAGTTGCTGAGCAGAAGGATGCCCTCTGCCTAGACGTGCGCCTTCGGGGCAAGGACGTTCTGGTCCGTACGGACAACTGTCTCGAGCAGCAATTCCTGGGGAGAGGAGACTCTATCCCCAGGCGGTCCAGCTGATTTAGAGTCGGTTTGGAGTTGCTCAGGTAGACCTGTTTGCATCTCCGGAAACCTCCCACTGCCGGGTGGTCTACTCCCTATCCGAGGCAACGCTCGGCACGGATGCACTTGGACACAGCTGGCCCCAGGGCCTGCGCAAATATGCGTTTCCCCCAGTAAGCCTGCTAGCACAGACACTGAGCAAGATCAGGGAGGACTAGTAGCAGGTCCTGTTAGTGGCTCCATATTGGCCCAACAGGACCTGTTTCCCAGAACTCATGCTCCTCGTGACTGGCCCTCCCTGGCCGATTCATCTGAGGAAGGATCTGCTTTCTCAGAGACGGGGCACCCTCTGGCACCCACGTCCAGACTTGGTGGAAACTAAATGTGTGGTCCCTGGACGGGACGCGGAGGTTCTTGGTGACCTGCCCCAGGAGGTAGCTCTCTTTATTGCTTCAGCATGAACACCATTTACAAGGCGGGCCTATGCGCTGAAGTGGAACCTGTTCATTGAATGGTGTTCCTTTCACCGTGAGGACCCCCTGAGCTGCGTTCGTTCAGAGCTGTGCTGTCCTTCCTGCAACAAGGGTTGGAGCTTAGGCTGTCCCCCTCCACCCTTAAGGTTTACATTGCTGCTTTTTCCGCCCACCACGACCCTATAGAGGGGAAATCGGTAGGGAAGCACGATCTGGTCGTCAGGTTTCTTATGGGAGTTAGGAGGTTAAATCCTCCTAGGCCTTCCTCCCTACCCTCTTGCGATTGGCATTGGTACTAAGATCCCTACAAACTGCCCCCTTTGAGCCTTTGCAGTCAGTTTAGTTGAAGTTTCTCTTTTTGAAAACCTTACTCCTGACTACATTGGCCTCGATCAAGAGGGTGGGGGACCTGCAGGCATTTTCGATCGACGAATCGTGCCTTGAGTTTGGGCCGGCTAACTCCAGTGAAACACTGAGACCCTGGCCTGGCTATGTACCCAAGGTTCCTACCACTCCCTTCAGGAACCAGGTGGTGAACCTGCAAGCGCTGCCCCTGGAGGAGGCAGACCCAGCCCTAGCTTTGATCTGTCCTGTACGCGTACTGCGACAGTACGTGGATAGAACTCAAAGCTTTAGGACCTCAGAACAGCTATTTGTCTGTTACGGGAGTCAGCAGAATGGGAAAGCTGTCTCCAAGCAGAGGATGGCCCCCTGGATAGTGGATACCATCACCTTGGGCTACGAAGCACAAGGTGTACCCTGCCCGCTCAGGTTGCGTGCTCACTCCACTAAGGGTGTCGCATAATCCTGGGCGCTGGCGCGTGGTGCCTCGCTAGCAGACATCTGTAGAGCTGCGGGTTGGGCGACTCCCAACACATTTGCTAGGTTCGCTAGCATGTCGAACCGGTTTCCTCCTGTGTTCTCACCTCAAAGGGGTAGTGGCACTGAGAGGCCCTGTTCAGAGTCTGCTTGCGGCGTCCTTAAATGCATAATTCTCCAGAGAGTTTCTTAACCAGGCAAACCCTGTGGAGTCCTCCAGCACTCCGGCTTCCAGACGTGACGGAGCCAGCTGGATGCGAATTACCGCATGCCAATGTCCATTGGCTCATTTGGTTACACTCGAAATGGACAGGTCTCTCTGGCGAGATCCCAATTTCGTCGGTCATCCAACCGTTCCCTCCTTCAGGGAATGAGGGTTACATACATAACCGAGACGTTTTCTTCCTTTTATCATCACACATCACATTTGAAAAAGTGTAAATCAATTGCTTAACGAGTGTTAAGTGATTTTGTTTCAGCTGCACATTTGAATCCTAATCTGAACTCATACAGTGTAATATTGATCACTATAATTACCACATTCCTTAGTTATTGTGAATTGTGTCAGCGTTGTGGTAATGGGGGAAAAATCCCAAAACCCGATGCAAGCAAAAAGCCAGAGAAATTTCCAAATGAAAATAAACCATGCACACATATTACAACAGCAGTGTCAAACAAAACAAAAGTTCACATGCTGGAAAATGTTATGAGCGCTGTGTGCACTTTTTACGCTTCCACAAACCCGCTGCCTTTAGTGTGGTTTCAAGGGACAGCCATTTATAAACGGTGGGCGGCAGTGTTGTCAAACACACACGCACGCACACACACACACACACACACACACACACACACACACACACACACACACACACACACACACACACACACACACACACACACACACACACACACACACACACACACACACACACACACACACACACACACACACACACACACACACACACACACACACACACACACACACAGAGACACACACCACACACGACCACACCCAGACGGACACTCACTCTGAGGCCTTCACATCTTGTAGGCGATCTCACAAAGGCAATTTAATGCATAGGTCATCCAAAAATGAAAATTTGCTGTGAATTTACTCACCCTCAGAACATATAAGATGTAGGTGAGAAGATTTTTAGCTGAAACCGTGGACCTTGGTGATTCATAAAATGCAAGTCAGCAGCAACAGTCACTTAGAGAATCAAAAAACATATCAAGGAAATTAAAGTAACTCCTAAAGATATATTTAGGTCTTATAAAGCAAAAAGATTGGTCTGTATGAGAAACTGAACATTATTTACAACAGTATTACCTGTAATTCAGAGCTTCAAGCAAGCGGCACGTTTCACGAATTAATCATTCTTTTGAACAGATTATTTTTAGTGAACTGGATGAATCAGTTCACCAAATCGGACTGAATCGTCTGAATCAGTTCACGGTTCAAGCAGCACAGATCTACAAGTTACTCAATCAAAACTCACTTTCAGATCCCTGACAGTCAATCTGACTCGACATGAGCCAAAATAGCAGCATATCTGATCCCGTGATGAACGAACTGATTCAGTGCTTCAGTCCTCCAGCAGTCACTGAACTGAGGAAACAGTTCGACTCGGACCGAAGACCGTTTCTCATGGTATTTGTGACCCTGGAGCATAAAAGCAGTCTTAAGCAGCACAGGTATATTTGTAGCAATAACCAACAATACACAGTATGGGTCAAAATTATACATTTTTCTCTTATGCCAAAAATCATTAAGATATTTAGTAAAGATCATGTTCCATGAATATATTTTGTAAATTTACTGTAAATATATTAAAACTTAATTTTTGATTAGGAATATGCATTGCTAAGGACTTAATTTGATCAACTTTTAAGGCGATTTTCTTAATATTTAGATTTGTTTTGCACCCTCAGATTCAAGATTTTAAAATAGTTGTATCTCAGCCAAATATTGTCATATCATAACAAACCATACATCATACAAAAATATTATTTATTTGGCTTTCCGTATGTATAAAGTAAAAAAAAAGACCCTTATGACTGGGTTTGTGGTCCAGGGTCCATGTAAAAAGGTGTTTTGATGAAGACTATGGTTTATTCACTTTATGTACTTTAGATATGCAAAACATACGCATTTCACATTATAATTGGGTTTTTTTTATAATATAATTACTTAGAAATGACTTCATTGGATATCAGGTAATAATAATAGTGTAAATAATGTTCAGTTTCTTGCGCAGACTGATCGTTTTGCTTCATAAGCCTCAATATATCGACAGGAGCCACGTGTATTAATTTGTGTTTCCTGATATGCTTTAATAAGCTGATTTGTATTTCATGAATCACGGAGGATCTTCGCCAAATACAATCTTTACAGTTCTATTGAAGATAAAAAGTCACCTGGATCTTAGATGTCAAATTTTTAACCAGCAATTTTTTGGGTGAATTATGCGTATGCCTAAGACATCTGAATGAAGGTATAAACACGCAGGCGGCCGGTCAAGCCTCATTTAGTTTAGTGTGGAGCTGTCACTCGGTAATGAATGAGGTGGACATACACTGACCAGATCTCCTGCTTCTGTTCATCGTTCATCACACGTCTGAACAGCCCTAGCGGTCTTTCTCCTTGTGCGCTTTCAGTTTTCTTGAGGATGCAGTGACCGCTGTCATCACCCATGACACACTCCGTTCTGTCCTCTGCTGTCATCGGCGGGAAATTATGACTCCCATTATGACTCCAATTTACCCCTCTTTCTTCACCTGGCTCACGAAAAACAAAATAGAGACAGTCTTTCCCTTCGGGCCAGACAGGAGCTGTTGTTTTTCACAGTTTAGTCACTTTTCCTTTTGAGGAGGACACTGGAGAATATTCCAGCATTGTGGCGTCAGTGGCGTCTTCAGAAATGTGTGTACTTGTATTTTTGATTTTTAGGTGGCAGACGAATTAAATCATGCTGTAAAAACTAAAACAGACAGGACTTGAGGAACTTTGGTGAAGATGATGTAGAATGGGAAAGTAATGACAGAATAAATATAGGCTAGTTTGTCAGTGCTTGTGTTTTCAGTATGTGGGTGTAACTGCATAAGGTCAATATTTTGTGTCACTCATTTCAGAAAGTGAAACCCATATATTATATATACTGAACAAAATTATATATGCAACTCTTTTGTTTTTGCCCCCATTTTTCATGAACTAAACTCAAAGAGCATTTTTCATGAACTTTTTCTCAAAGATGTAAGACACAAAAGTACACAAAAGGCCAATTTCTCTCAAATATTGTTCACAAATCTGTCTAAATCTGTGTTAGTGAACGAGATAATCATCCACCTCACAGGTGTGGCATATCAAGATGCTGATTAGACAGCATGATTATTGCACAGGTGTGCCTTAAGGGGGTCGCACACCGAACGAGAAGCAAAGCGCCGCGTCGCGCCATGTCTTTAAAATTCGAACACATTGTTTTCTATGCACACCGGCGGCGTTAGACGGCGTCTGTCCGCAGCGCCCATGATCAGGACGCTATTGCAAATTCAGGTGTGTCTTAAGAGGGTCGCACACCGAACAAGAAGCAAAGCGCCGCGTCGCGCCATGTCTTTAAAATTCGAACACATTGTTTTCTATGCATGTACGCACACCGGCGGCATCATTCGGCGTCTGTCCGCATAACATCATATTTGTCTCAAACCGTTGTTAATACATTATACCAAGATACCACTTCTGTAAAATACTGTACACATTAGTTTTACAGCTTGAATAAAATGTAAACATTTAGAATTAATTGTATAATAAACGTAATCCTTTTAATCTTTGATATTTCTCTTGAGACATTTTTACATACGCAAAATATTACAGTATAGGCCTATGTAACAATTGTCTGTCGTGATTACATTCACTGTCGTCGGTTGCCACTATTGAATTCACCAGGACACAACCGTTACAACACACTTCATGCAATTTATTTGTATAAAATGTGCGCGTCTGGTGTGCGATACCTCGAGTTGTCCTAGACGCGGCGCTGGGCTTCGCATCCGGTGTGCGACCCCCTTTAGGCTGGCCACAATAAAAGGCCACTCTAAAATGTGCAGTTTTATCACACAGCACAATGCCACAGATGTCGCAAGTTTTGAGGGAGCGTGCAATTGGCATGCTGACTGCAGGAATGTCCACCAGAGCTGGTGCCTTTTGGTACCTTTGGCAGTGTGAGCAGGTGCCAAGTCCTGCTGGAAAATGAAATCAGCATCTCCATAAAGCTTGTCAGCAGAAGGAAGCATGAAGTGCTGGTAGATGGCTGCGTTGACTGTGGACTTCAGAAAACACAGAGGACCAACACCAGCAGATGACATGGCAGCCCAAATCATCACTGACTGTGGAAACTTCACACTGGACTTCAAGCAACATGGATTCTGTGTCTCTCCTCTCTTCCTCCAGACTCTGGGACCCTGATTTCCAAATTAAATGCTAAATGTATTTTCATCTGAAAAGAGGACTTTGGTCCACTGAGCACCAGTCCAGTTCTTTTTCTCCTTAGCCCAGGTAAGATGCTTCTGACGATGTTTCTGTTTCAGAAGTGGCTTGGTAGCTCTTTTCCTGAAGATGTCTGAGCGTGGTGACTCTTGATGCACTGACTCCAGCTTCAGTTCACTCCTTGTGAAGCTCTCCCAAGTGTTTGAATCAGCTTTGCTTGACAGTATTCTCAAGCTTGCGGTCATCCCTGTTGCTTGTGCACATTTTCCTACCCAATTTCTTCCTTCCAGTCAACTTTGAATTTAATATGCTTTGATACAGCACTTCTTGAACAGCCCCCCCCCCCCCCCTTTCAGTAATGACTCTCTGTGACTTACTCTCTTTGTGGAGGGTGTCAATGATCATCTTCTGGACCATTGCCAAGTCAGCAGTGTTCCCCATTATTGTATAAGAACAAGAGATACCCAGAATTTATACTGTATGGATGGTAATTTATTGAAACTCAAATGTAGATATTCTAATATTTTGAGAAACTGATTTTTTTACTTTCATGAGCTGTAAGCTCTAATCATCAAAATTAAAACAAAAAAAGTTTGAATTGTTTAATTTACATGTAATGAATCTAAAATATATGAAAGTTTCACTTTTTGAAATAAGTTACAAGAAACAAGTAGAACTTTTTCACCATATTCTATTTTTTTAGATGTACCTGTAAATAGAAAAGGTCCTAAATTAATGCATTCATTCCTTCATTCCTTTTCCTTTATTCCTTTTGTATTAATGTTTGCTTTATTGATTTAAAATAATAAATAATGGTACTAACTAGGTGATAGCATAATTTTCATATGGCTCCATAGACAATATAACTGACATTCAAAACAAAAATAAATTATAGTACAAGTGATGTTTATACAAAATAGAATTCACAAAATTCCTTGTTTTTATTGTATTTATTTAACATTTATTTATTTACTTAAATTTAATTTTTATATATTTACCTTTTTTACATTTTTATTATAACATTATTTTTGATTATTTGTTACATTTTTTTTTTTTTTTTTTTTTTTTTTTTTTTTATAATAATTGTCAAAGCCTTGTCTGCTTAGCTGAGTACATGTGCACGGCATCCTTGATCATAAATGTATAATGCTAGCATATTTTTCATATGTTTGCATAGACAACGACAGCCTCTAAAATGAAAACAAATTATAGTACAAATGTTGAAAATTAAACTCACAAATGTCCTTTTAAAGCGAGATTGCTTACGTTTTATGTTTTTAAATTATGAATCAGCTTGTATTAGTCCTTTCAAAATGTAATTCATAAGAACATTTGGCACTCCAAGTTTCTCTGTCATTTATAAATCAACGAGAGTCCTGCTGTGGTATATTCAGCTGAATTTCAGTTCGGACTGATTTTCAGATATGCATGTCTGAGCATGCATAAAAGTGTTTCCATTTAAGGTGCTGTAAATTCATTAATATTCTATGTGTCAGAGTCTCTCTAAACATATACTAAAATGAATACCTGTGAAGCTCACAAAAACACACGATATTCAAAGCAAACTGTAACCGCAGTGAATATGCGAGGCTTATTTTACAAACATTTGCATAAAAACGACAAACATCTATTTAGTTTCATCCCACACCATAATAATCTGTAACGGAGCATGCAGAAGTGTTATTACAGATGAGTATCGTAAATCATTATATAAGCATGTTTTTTAATGATTGTAGATTAATGCTGGATGGTATTACTCCATGCGATTGACGTCAGAGGCCTTTGATTAATGAAGAGATGCAGTCAGCCATCAGCTATTTGTGATTTTATCCTCCACTTGCATATGTAAGAAGGGCCAGCGCTTAAAGCCTGGATTAAAACAGCTAATGCTCACTTCTGCTGCATCACTCTGAATCACCGTGACTTGCATTGCTCGCTTCTTACCAAACAAATAGGAGTTTCCCAGTTTTGTGGTTCCCTTGTCCCCAGAGAGGCTTTGTCAGGATTGTGAACTTAATTGCATGTGACTTTGTGTTCCATGCCAAATGCTGTAAGATCTGCTGGGACTGACAAGAGGGCTTAAAAGGGAGAGTATCTCCTCAGTGGCTTGCACATGTACCGGATTATCGGACATTTGTAAGTGGGTAGATAGTGTTACTCCTCCCTAATTTTCCAGCGTTTAACGTCTACCTCTCTGCAATTTTGCCTGTCCGCCTGCCACGGAGTTCTGTTACTCGGTAAGAAATGACTCCTGGATATATCCCATAATCCGTCCGTTCCGCCCTCCTGCATGGAGGTGTTTTTCTGAGAGAGGCAGCTGAGTGTACAACAACGCAGTGACCACTAGTATATAAAAACACTGTGAACATGAGCACAATGAGCATTCGGGATCCCGACCTCTGCTCTTCATTTAGAAGGCCATGAATATAATAACGGAGGCCGAGCTCTGTTTGTCATGCTGAAATTCAAGATAATCAGATAACTCAGATAATCATCACGACTGTATTTATTTGTTTATTTTATTTTTATTTATTTTTTATAAATGAATTTCCTCTTCTTTTTTATGTTTTCTATATATGTATTTACTTACATTTATTTATTTATATCTATGTACTGTTAATCTTTTTCATTCATTTACTTTTATTTATTGAACTATTATTTTTACTTTATACATTGTATCTTTTATTTCTTTAACTTAAAAAAAAAGGTTTTATATTTGCTAAATTCTCCATTATGTTTGTTATTATTATTATTATTACTACTAATATTTTATATTTTATTTGTACATTTATTTATTAATTTTAATTTTCTACATTTTCTTATTGGACTGTATTTATCGATCTAGCTTTCTAATAATACTTTTCAAATCTTCGTCTAGTTGAGAGCAAGCGCTGATTATACAAACGAAGCCTGAGATATCGCTCTGTAACTCTGTTCAAAGAAGGCTTTGTTTGTCGTGCTCAGCTGAAATTCATGCCGGAAAGCTGACGCTGCTCGGATTATTATCAGCAAGACCCTGAAATTGCTCGGATTGTCCTCTCGCTCCATTTTGTCATTTGATCCACAAGTCTCTTATTAGAAGTCCTCCAGTGAATCAAAAAGTTCATTCAGTTATTTAATCCAATTCAGAGATGATCTAAATAATATCCTGCTTATTTACTTTCTAAAAATCTATATAATAAATAGCAGTATTTAGTACAAAACGTTTTATTGTTCTTTCTTTCTTCCATCCTTCTTAAATAATTTTTGGTTCCAAACACCACTTTCTATTTCAAGGTTCAAGGTTTCTTTATTTGTCACATAAAAAATTATACAGGGTATAATCAGAAGTGAAATGTAAGTGAAATCAGGTCCGCTCAGTGGACAGTGCAAAATAATACAAATAAAAATTATATAAAGTAACAACACAAGAGCATATATATGGTAAAAAAAGAGAAATATGAGTAAAATGTGCAATGGAATAAAAAGTGCAAAACAATAAGATGTGCAAAAAACAGTGTACTGGGGCTTAATAAATAGTAATATGAACAAGAGGGATGTGCAAACGGGTTGTACCGGGTATGTACACAAAGCAGCAATACGGATGATGAGAATATGGATGTTTTACAGTTAATAATGAGTCTTGTAAATGTTTATGAAACTGGGTTTGTGTTAAGGAGCCTGATGGCCTGAGGGAAGAAGCTCCTCCTCAGTCTCTCAGTTTTTGCCATCATGCTCCTGAAGCGCTTGCCAGATGGCAGTAAACAGAAAAGATGGTTACCGGGGTGAGTTGAATCTTTGAGGATTTTAGCAGCTCTGCTTTTACAGCGTTTGAGGTAGATGTCCTGCAGAGAGGGGAGAGCAGACCCTGAGATGCGTTCAGCTAAACGCACGACTCTCTGTAGAGCTTTGCAGTCCTGGTTTGAGGAATTACCATACCACACTTTGTTGCACAGTTTGTGTTTTGTGAAACACATATCATTTTGTGTGTACTTTGGTCATTGGTGTCCACCTGCCCAGCTTCAGGACAACTCCAGAGTGAAGAAACGGACAGGTAACATCATCACAGACCGCTCTCACCCCGGACACAACCTGCACTTCTCCCCTCAGATCTCTGTGCACTAGAACATCTAGGCAGAAAAACAGTCCCCCCCCACATGCCATCTCCAGCCCAAACAGCCTAAACAGCTAACAGTTCTGTAAGTTTACCTGTGCCTGCAATTCATTACATATTGCCTTTCTCTCAAGTACTATGTAAATACATATGCATATATTCTATACAGCTGTATATATAGAGTACATGATGCACAAATCTGTACATAAATCTTCTGTTCCAATTTCATACACAATATTATTATTATTTATTGTTAGGCCTCCTCTTTAAATGTTTCTGTTTTCATGTCAGATATGTATGTTTGTATGCGTGTACCAAGAGCTTCTTAAAAACCACAACAAATTCCTTATATAAAGGAATAAAGCTGATTCTGATTCTAAAAGAAAACAAAATAAAGAAATACAATTGCAGTCTTTCTACTACAAAATGTCAGGTTTAGTGTTTCTTTGTCATTATTTTGGAAAGTACAAGCAATTTCTAAATGAAGATTATTTCAAAAATAAATCCTACAAAAAAGGCAATGCAAACACTTTGAGAATGTGAAATATCATAACATGTGTTATTGGATCTTCTGAAGCCCCGTCGCCTTATGTGAGGAACTCATTTAATTATTTTCTTTCTGTAAAACTCTTCCTCTCTTCGGTGCCTTTCAAATAGTAAGGTTTAAAAATGCACACATTCAAATTTTACATTGTACATTATAAGGAAAAGAGCAGCATGAACATTCTTCAAAATACCTGCTTTTGTGTTCCACATAACTGATTTGGACCGACATGAGGGTCATATTATTTTAATATATATTATCAGTATCAAGAAAACATCTTGACCTCCTGAAATAGAAACATCACTTCCCGGCTAAATAGCAGGTCATGGGATTTCAGGTGATGGTTCCGTTATGTCAGGCAACACGGGTTAAAGGTTAATTTTGGGGTCAGTGGGTCAATTACATCATTATGTTGACGGAAACTGAAATAACAGGTGACCACAAGGACAGGACGTTGACCTTTGTGTGCAGGGGTCACACAGCTGAAGGAAACGGGCTTGTTTGTGAATGTTAAACTGAGTGGAGACACACCTCATGTGTGGGTGTTTATACATTCCTTTAATGACACTGCTCTCTAATCTAATGTGAAATATCCTTCTGTTTTAGCAGGGTTTC
>CM049883.1:27932954-27982954 GCA_027474115.1 Schizopygopsis malacanthus
TTTTGGTTGCGATTAATCACGATTAATCATTTGACAGCACTTATATATATATATATACTGCCTAAAGTGCATGTGCTTGTTCAAGTGCTCTTGATTCTACAATGATAGGGCTTGTAGTTTCTTTATTTGTGTACTTGGCAAATGTCATGAATTGTGAATGTTTTTGTGCTGATCTGTGCTCATAAACACTCAGGATCGAGGCTTGAGTTGTATAAGTGTGCCTCTGAGCAGAGAAAGCAAAAAGAGGCCTGGGGTCGCGTTATTGCTGAGAACATAAAAGAGTAAAGAGGAGTTTTACTGCAGTGCCACCGCAGGAGGCAGAGAGCAATTATGTGTACTATTGTTACTGAACAGAATAAAAGCACAAATAAGTTGAAGTATACAAGCAGACTGCAGTGAGACAGCAGTACCTGTGAACCTCCGTCTGTTACTCTTCTCCTTTGCTTCTTTCAGGGTTTTGGTTCTTCATCAAGAAAACCAAAGGTGGCATGTTTCTCATTAAATCAATGCTCTCTATTGTCATGTGTTGTTTCCGAGCTCGTGTACCTGTGAGATAGTGGTCAGATGTTGCTTTCGTGTCTCCTTTCCTTCTGTAATGAACAATCACCGCTGTTTTGCTTCTGTTTGTTCAGATCTGATCATCTCATTTATGAATTCACAAATACACAGATTTGATTCTAAGTTCGATGGATTTGGTCTTATGTCAAAAGATGATTAAATCTAAATTTACAGGCAGAGACTGACGTGAAGATATATGTGTACGCATGGATAAGCACATATTTATTACTTAAAAGGATATGACATAACAAAAAAATATTAAAATGATTCAATTATTATATTCATAATTAATGTTCATAATAATTTGCATAAATAAATGAAAATGCATTATATTTATGAAAATGTAATTATAAGTTAATTGTATTTCCAAATCATTTCACCATTTCTTTATTTTATATCTAAATATATTAAATTGTCCAAAATATATATAAAAAAATACTTTTTTAATGTATTTACCCAAAATGTATTCTAAGATTTTATCTTTTATATATATATTTGACTATCTATCTGTCTATCTATCTGAAATATTATATAAATATAATATTACATAACTATACTCACACACACACACACACACACACACACACACACACACACACACACACACACACACACACACACACACACACACACACACACACACACACACACACACACACAGTTATACGATGTTGATTTATATATATATAATATATAAAATAAATTAATACAATTGTTCACCTCATTCATTCACATGTAGAATGAGTTAATTTAGTGCAGTTCCATCTTTATATGATGCAGTAATCTGCAGTATATTTGTATAATGATGTAATAGGAATGATGTAAATGATTGTTGAATCATTTTTAGGTTTGCCCTGATCATTGGCTTGAACTTCAGATCTTGGACTTTTATGTGCATTTTTCCTCATTGCTTTAAACCAGCAGAGCATGACATCGCTCGCTTGTGTCCCCCCCCCATAGATTTTACAAAGGGAACTTGCCATTGTTTCTAGGCCTCAGGAAAGGATGTGTTTCATAACCACATCACTAAAGGACTGCCCAAGGTCATCAATGCATCTTTTCAACTGAATTCACGTGACGCTTGTGTTTTCTTAGATGTTGTTCTGTTCACAGTCCTGACCTTCACCGTGTCGGGACGTTTGACTGGCAGAACGAAACGAGATTTGATGTTCATATGATCAGAAACCCATTGACCCCATGGCAGATCCTACATTTAATAGAAACTGAGAGCAGGATGAGATGGTTTCAGCCAGCAGTGTTTTCATTGTACTTCAGCTCAGTCATAAAACAAAGCTGTAATCAAATGCTCTCACTTCACTGGAAACTTCTCTCATAATGAGGCTTTTTATGTGACAAACACAGTCGTGCGGCCTGGGTGGTAGTTGGACTGGAGATTTGCATAGCGATTAATGAGAGTTGGCCGGCGATCGTCTGCGTGAGATGATCAGGAAGATGAAATCACTGTCTTTGGGTTTTCAAAGCCTGAATAACTTCCCATTGCCTCCTAAAGCACATGAGATTTTATGAGTTTGCCATTGTTTCGCTGGAAGGGTTGGGGAGCTGTGGTGCTTGTTTGGATGGTGCGGGTCTTTAAAGTCAGACTGGGAATTTTTGGATGCATTTGGAGTCCAAATATTTCAGGCAGAAGTAAATTGTGAGTTATGTCTGCGATACTCTGGACGTTCTTTCCAGACGTTCTGCTTTTCAGATCTACAATCCGTTCTGGTAACGCAACGCTGGTGTGATTCGCTGTAAAACATCTCTATTCTCACGTTACGGATAAAAGGAGACTTATACTTCAGAAAAATATTTTTTAGATTGCTGTGGCTTGATGATGAGTTATGGATGCAATTAGAATAATTATGACCTCGCTGTTAATTAGCGAGCAACAATTTGCACTTAACTGCTTATTTCTATTGTAATGAAGTTTGAGACTGTGTCCTAACCAGATGTGATTTGTTTTTTGCTGGTTAGCCCCGCCCACTTTGAAATCTCATTGGTCTAAAAATCTGCTTCTAAAGAGGAATGTACTCTGATTGGCTGTTATTGTTTAATGTGGAATTCATTCGTTTTGAGTCGGTATGAGTTGTTGATGTTTTGAAAGAATCTTTTCTGCTCACCAAGGCTGATCAAAAATACAGTAAAAATTGTGAAATATTATTACAATTTAAAATAGCTGTTTTCCATGTGAACATACATTAAAATGTAATTTATTTAAGATGATCAAATCTGTATTTTCAGCATCATTACTCCAGTCTTCAGTGTCACATGATCTTCAGATCTTTCTGATTATTATCAATGTTGAAAACAGTTGTACTGCCCAATATTTTTCGGAAACCGTGATACATTTTTGTTTTTAAGATTGTGTGATAAATATAAATCGTTTACTTGAACATTATAAATGTCTTTACCCTCACTTTTCATCAGTCTACTGCATCCTTATTGAACACATGTATTGATTTCTTAAAAAAAAAATATTGCTGAGCCCAAACATTTTAATGGCAGTGTACTTTATTGAAGCATGTATTGCAGTTTTTTCTTATAAGGTGCTCAATAGCACACGTGAGAAGCGTACTTTCCGGAGCTGAATGATTGGTGCTGCTCTCTTTCATCAGACTCGACTGTCTGTTTGGCACGGCTGTAGGTGCTGCTGTCGAAGGTAATACTGACGTTCATAATGGATTGGCACAGTGGGTGTGAGATTAAGCAGGATTGTGGGAAAGCTCATACAGAAAGACATTGGTGCTCTGAGTGTTTTACGGTCTGTATGCAGCGGCTCAGGGCCGAGTGTGTAATCTGAAGCCATCTTACCCGTTTACAGCATTCTTACTATGATTAGTGCTTTAGAGGAATGTTCTGGCTTCCGGATTTAAGCTCCATCGACAGAGCTTGATTTCCACAGAAAATAGCTTTGAGTTGTCCTTTCGTTATTGTATTTTTCTTCCTGTATAGCAAGTTTTGTAACTTTAGTAACTTACAGTGGAAGAAATTCGTGCCAGGAGGCCAAAAATGCAAATCATATGCTTGTTAAAACACTTAAATTAATTATTCCGTTAAAAGTAAAAACTAAAAACTGTATTATTTAACATGCATGTCTTAATCATTGCTTCTGCTGTGGTCTAAATATCCAATTCCAGTTCAAGATAGCGACTTTACCTGCCTTGCATTGTCATGATGACACAATTAAAATATTAATATATCTTTAAACACAAATGGTTAGTAAATAATTCTATCAGGGTATTTTCATCTTTTTATATTGATATGATGTTAATGTCTTGCTGCTATATTATAACCGTGACTGTAAATAGTGTGTATTTTAACGTTTATTACCTGGTTCTGATTTACTGATTTCTTTTATTGTAAATAGTTTTTACCTTTTCATTGCTTTTCACTGTGTATAAATAAAACAGAGATTATTGGATGTTTTACAAGAAAATACTATTGCTATTCAGTGTGTTATATGCCATTTTTATGAAGCTTACCTGGAAAAAATGATAGCTTATATCTCAGAATTTTGACTTTGAATTGAATTGTGAGATATAAACTCAGAATTTTGACATAAAACACAACAAAAGTCAGAATTGCAAGATGAGAAATTTGCGAGACCGTTATTATTTATCAATTTGATTTTATTCCATGATGGAAATTAATACCATAAATAAATACAAATTGTGGTATATATACTCAAATAAAAATAAATCTGAATTTCAACACATAAACTGTTCTATTAACTCACAATTGTATAAACTCACAAAGGTTCACAATTCAGAATTGCAAGCAAAAAGTTGTGAGACAAATTGTGAGATAGAAACTCAGTTGCTGTAATAAAATAAAACTGTGAGATAAGAAGTCACAATCAGCTTTTTTATTCCATGCTGGACACAGTCTTCCACACATTTCTCTCTAATCATTTGTGAAATTTACTTGTAAAAATAGTTTTTTTTCAGTGTAATTGACATCTTGCACATCTATCACTGGGACGGTTCAGTTTCAAAAGTTACAGATATTTATCATTTAGGTCCTAATATGTACATTTTAGGTTCTAATATATATTAAGGTACTTATATGCACCCTTTAGGTGTAAATAGGGTATAGTCAAGTCAAGTCAAGTCACCTTTATTTATATAGCGCTTTTAACAATACAAATTGTAACAAAGCACTGCACAATATCAAAATAGGCAAATTGTGTCAATAATGTAAAATGACAGGATTTAACACTCAATTATCAGCTGAATGCATTTCATTATTGAATTTAGTAATGGCATTGTCCAGCTTAGTTCAGTTTAAATAATATCTGTGCAATCAAGTCGATGATTGTGCTGCAAGTGAAGTGTATAGAGGTGTAACTTTTGAAAAGGTACTGCCTTAGTGACTTTTGTAACTTTTGTGTCTTTTTTATGAGTGTGCCTCAAAATTCAGTCAGTCACAGCTACATGACACACATACACACATTCTCATAAATTCATGAACAGTCTCACAGCTCCCCTTTTTCATATAAGTACTAATGTTTTGCTCCTATCCTGAACTTCCACAAACTCGATAAGCATCTTAAAGATGGCATGTGAGCCTGTGTGTTTTGCAACGGGTATGTAGGGTGCTGTGCTGACCAAACAAACACGGCGTGGAAGTCCAGTGAGAAGCATGCAAACCTGAGCCAGTGTTTAGAGTGGAGTCAAAACACAGCAAAGATCCAGAGATCCTATCTGCCTTTCTGATATTATACTGCTCTGTCTAGTCTGTGTAAGAAACGGAGGATTGAATGTGGTCTGGTACTGCTTAATGGGAGTGTTTTCATGATTATTATGGGTGAGGTGGCTTAGGTGACTCTGGCCTCGATGTTGGCCAAGGAATTTCTATGGCTTCCTGCGGTTAGAGCGGCACACATTGTACCGAATCTGGATTGCGAGGGTTTCAGGTATGTGCTTGAATCCTAAAAGCATTCCTGTTGATCACAATGTTAGACGCTGGGCTCGCTGTTAAACTTTCTGCCTTAAGAGTGGAGTAGTTACAGCATTGCATCACTTGCTCAGCAATGGATCCTCTGCAGTGAATGGGTGCCGTCAGAATGAGAGTGCAAACAGCTGATAAAAACATCACAATAATCCACACCACTCCAGTCATCAATAACATCATGTGAACTGAAAAACTATGTGTTTGTAAGAAACAAATCCATCATTAAGATGAAAAAGTGCTGTCTGAATCAGAAGAGAAATCTGCACAGAACAAGCATCGTCCAAAAACAGCTCTAAACTAATATATGGGAGGATTTTGATGTGAGACACCAGGAGATGGACTTTTTCACTGGAGGAAGTGTTACTATGGACAAACACGCAGCTTTTGGCTTCTCAAGATGTTAACTTGTGGACTGGAGTGGTGTGATTACTGTTTGGACTCTCATTCTGACGGCACCCATTCACTGCAGAGGATCCATTGGTGAGAAAATGGCACAATGCTAAATTTCTCCAAATCTTTTCCTATGAAGAAACAACTGATTTATATCTTGGATGGCTTAATATTTCATTTCATTTTCATTTCAACTGAGTAAGAACTGGTGCAACCCTACCCAGATATACAGAAAGTGGCTGCAGCAGTTTATACAAGCATGAGCCGTCCGTTTGTTTGCTTTAGTCTGACTTGGAGCGTGATGAAATAGAACGCCTCGCTTTCATCCGATTCCTAAACAAGACAGTGAGATATAGAGGACCGAAGAGACTGAAAACCGAAGCAAAGTCATGTCTCCGTGCAGAGAAATAAACACAGCCAGGGATAGGAACGATAAAGCCACACGCTCGCTAATTAGTCCCTCGTTCGAAGGAAAAGACTATCAGGTGTAATCAGAAACCTTCCTCTTCGTATCTGATTCGAGGCTGACCTCAGTCATGCCATAATATGTCAATATGTGGTCAGAAATGACATGCCAAGCATTGCCGCGATGTATGTTTTCAGAGTGCCCAAATATACACAACGGAGTGGAATCTGTGCCAGCGCTTACTTATAAGTTCCCCCTAGTCATGTGCAGTAGATGAGGCGAAGATCAAGTCAAGAAATGGAAACTCGTTCCGATTCCTCGTGTTCCATGTGCCGCAGGGCTTTATCCTTGGCATAACCTCACCTGTGGATAAATAACATGACTTCTTTACGGCGGCGAGGGTAGGCACTTTCGGAAACTTTTAGAGGTGTGCTGGAGTGAGGGGAGCGGAAAACCGTCGGGGCTTTATCTGCCCTATATTACAGCAAGACAAGTGCTGTCTCCCTCCATTTCCCTCTGTCCGTTCCTGGGGAACAGCTGCACGCATGGTTTTCTCCTCATTTGCTGTGAAAAGTGGGAGCTGTGGTTCAGGCATGATTGGAGCTCGGCCCAGTGGCTCCTCATCTGAGAGTTTCCATGGGGCAGGCACGTTTGCTGTAACCAAAACACCATGTGAGGTTCAGCCAGAGCACTGAATGGTCGGCTATCTTCCGCCCCGCTGGAGTGTCCCACTTGCATCCCTCAGAAAGTGAAAAAAAGCTAAATGGATGCTATAAAGTGGATTAAGTGCTCTACTTACAATACTTTTTAATGTATTGTGAGAATTCACATTGTGCTAATTTGCATCCGCCCAGAGTAAATGCTATTCTTTTAAAGTTATATAAATGTTCGAAGAAACAGTCTTAAATGTAATGTTTATGGAATGTTCTTAAAACATTATTAATATGTGATACACATACTCGTAACATGGAGAGAACATTCTCAGAACGTCCTCATGATTTGTTCTTTAACATTCTAAAACATGTTTTTGTAACATTTAAATAACGTTCTAATCACAACAAGAAAGCATTCTTGGAATATAAATAATAATCGTTCAAATAATGTTACATTTGGGTGGAAATAAAGTTAGTAGAATGGTGTAAGACATGTTTAAAGAACATTATAATCACAGAAGGAAAACTGGGCGTTTCAGCATTTTAGAAACATTTCAAAAACAATATTCCTACAATGTTTTATAACCTAATTTTGTTACATGGGAAAGAGCAACTGATTAGCAAAACATTAGCAATGTCAGTGATGTACGTTATGTAGTAGCAACATTTGAATTGCTATTCAATAAAAAAATAAAATCAAAAATAGCATTTGCTGAACATGTCATCACCCTCAGGCCATCAATATGTAGATGAGTTTGTTCATCAAAACAGATGTGGAGAAGTTCTGTATTCAATCATTTGCTCACCAATGGATCCTCTGCAGTGAATGGGTGCCGCCATTCATATTTAACAGCAAAGTCAGATTTTTTGCACTCCCAGTCTATTTCACCATTAGTTTAAGCCAAGAGTTTAGCTTTCTTTCAGGACGAGCCTTTATGCGAAATGGAACTATTCACATGGCTTTCAAACATTTACATATAAGGATATAATGTTAAATATTATGCACTGAGGAAACCGTCTCAAATGCGTTAATCAGCATATGCATCTATTAAAGCACCTGGCAGCCACTGTAAACTGTACACTTTCGTTTGAAGTGCTTGATATAATACATTCTCATGTTTAGGTCAAACTGGGTCATGGGCTTTCCTGCAGCAGCTCAATCTGTGTCCTCTGCTATATCTCAGTTATGTTCTGTCCATAGAAATGCGATATTCACTGTTGTAAAGTGACGTTACTGGTGGATATTTTCCAAATTAAATTCACTGTCAATTATTTTCGTTATCTATTATTGTTGATTTAATGATTTAGTCGTTGCATCCCTAACTGAGATAAATTGATAAGCATTAGATTTCTCTGGTGTTGTTAAACCACCTTGCCGTCTACTCGAAGTTGTATAGCAGTGCTATTTTTAATCTAAAGCTCCACAGTTGAATCCTGAATCCCAGGCAGTGAAAGATTGAAAAATTCCTGCTGTAATTGCATTCCCACTCATGTCTTTTTTCAGTGAGCATCAGAATACATGTTGTTGTGATGGACGGCTGCCAGGATCTTTCTGTAGACGCTCAGCAGTCTTTAATAAAGACACTCACCTAGAGTCAGCGCAGTGTTTTTGTAGCTCTTTTAACCTCGACTGCTCTGCGGGTTTGAATGGCTCTATATCCTCCCTCTTTTCCTGTCCCTCTCTCTTTCTCTCTGTGGGACTGATTAGCATCTTCTTTTTAAGTCAAGTCTGTAGCTTCGGCATTCCTTAAAGGGACAGGTCGCCCAAAATTGAAAATTCAGTAACACTTTAGTATAGGGACAAATTCTCACTTTTAACTAGTTGCTTATTAGCATGCCTATTATTAACAAACATTAGTACTTATAAAGCACATATTCTACATAACCATATTCTACATCCCCAATACCTAAACTTAACAGATACCTTACTAACTGTTAATAAGCAGAAAATTAGGAGCTTGAGGCAAAAGTCGTAGTCAATAGTTTGCTAATAGCGAGAATTGTACCTTAAAATAAAGTGAGACCAAAAATGCTTCATTTATTCCCCCTCATGTCATACTGAACCTTTCTTTGTTTTTTTATAAATTGAACATTTAAATAATAATTTGTGCTTTCCATGCAGGTTGGAAAGAAATATGGATTCGGAGTTGCATGAAGTAAATAATGACAGAATGTTCCATTTTGGGAAACAATTTTTCCAAGTTGTTTGTTAATTTATATATCAGAGCTGTCTTGAAGGGTTATTGTTTTGGCTACTTCGTTTAACTGACTGCATTTTGGTTGGGCTCACATACTCTTAGAAATCTTCACCAAAAATTATCTGCTTAATGCAATTAGTCAGCGAACAAACCAGGCCTGTGTTTAAGAGCGCATGAATGACAGTGCAGGGATGTATGACGGAGGAAGTCAGAGCAGAACTGCATATTTAGCGTTCATGACTGCGTCAGAGCATTGGAAAGCGTTATGCAATGGCATGGGAGATTGGCAGTTTGTCCGCTAAGAAGAGCGTTGCCCAGGGAACGTTGGGTTAACCGCACACGGTAGAGCGGTCCAAAAGAACCGCGTCTTGATTGGGACGCTCGGGCCTGCCAGTGCTGGGAGTGACAAGCGGTGCCAGTGGATCAGAGCCGGCCTGCCACTGATGTTTAATGTTCACACATGCACTGGGAAGCCCTGTCCAAGAAAACCAATTTGAGAATACACTTTAAAAGGGGGCACTTTTCCATCTGCCTTCTGTCCCTCGTCTCCATCCAAGAGAAAAGCAGCAGAGAGAGGGGAAAAGACAGTATGAAGAAGTGGAGTGCGCTTAAGTTCATAATCAGTTACGATTGAGTTTGTTTATTGACGGCACTGAAAGAACCTCTTGGCAATGTCGTGTGTGTAAGTACAACAATAAAAGCCTCAGTTAATTCTGTTAGTAGTCAAAAAGTCCACTCTCAAACTTGTCTCAGCGGCCCTCTTTACATCTGGCACTGACATTCGAACATGCAAAATGGAAAACAGCACATACGTATTAGTTCAGAGGTTGTGTTAAACTAACATTTCCGTCATTTATCAACAATTGTAAATCCATTTAGAATGTTTTCCGTCATTCTGACAGATAAAAAAATACGGTATCTGGTCAATTGCATTTCCCACAGTAAAGGATGCTAATGCAGCTTAGAAGTGAAGGGGAGAAAAAGAGGTTTTAAAGCTCCCCTGCGAGTACAGACTAGGAGAGAGACGCCAGTGAGGATTTGGGGAGAGAAACGAGAGATTCCGGGTGTATTCTAGTCGGATAATCCTTGGAACATTCACGTTCGGTGGGAAATTTACAACATGGTTCGTCATAGCTATCGGTAGTTTAAGATTTGCTGACACGCTCATGTAGTTGTACTGTATGTAGATATGAATGAATGAAATGCATTAGCATTTAAACTTGCTGGTCAAGTGTGATGCTACGGAGATTTGTGATCCGATCACTGAAAATGCATGTTAATTCTAGATGTATAGTCTGTTCTTTCTGCTTTCATCAGCTATTTAATAATCCCCACTCTCTTTCATTTAGTGCTTTTATTGGTGTTTGTTTAATTAGAATGTTAAATCGATTAAAAATGTTAATTGGATGAATTACAGTACATGCTGTGCGCTACATGCATTAATTAATTGCATAGATCAGCGTTAGTTGATAAAAGCACTCAAATTAAGATAATTCATACATTACATTATTATGGAAAATGTAAGCATTTAATTTACAAAAAGTAAATTCATTGTTTGTTTTATTTCCATAGCACGTTTGAATATAATTCAGCATTTATATGTATTTTATCCAGACATGGGAATAGAACCCATGACCTTGGCATTGCAAGTGCCATGCTCTTCTGTTTTAGTACAGAACGTTTGCAGTACACAGCAATTGGTTTTGAGTTTATCTGCCTGTCTCTGATGTGTTCTGTGATGTTGTTTAGTTGTCGTCTATGTACCCGTGCAGTCTGGCGTCACATCTCACTTACTCATTCTGTGCTGCCTGGTCTCGGTAAGTGTGGTTTGGCAAAAGAGATGGATTGAACTGAAAAACAGCCAAGGACCATAATGTCACATCACAACCACATCATTTAATCCCCCATTCTTTCACATGCACATATGATGCAAACCACGGCCTGCTACATCCAACTGATGCATGTTGGATTTTGAATTAGGCAACAGTTTAAAATAGACAGTAATTTAAAAACATTTTCAATAAGCCAAGTAACATAAACATTTGATTGCATTTGATCATCTACAGTTGATTAAATAAATACATCATTTTTTCCAGTACTGAATATATCAATTAAATAAGTATAAATATAAATACATTGTATCTGAAGATTTCCTTTAAACTGCCCAAGTAAGCTGCAGATTTACTGGTGTTTACAAAATTGGCATAATGCCCATTAATCTGTTTGTAATCAGATAAAGTGACCTTGGGATACGGATGCTACTTAGCCTCCTTTACAGCCCTGTGATGTCATACTTTTTGTGGTAAAGCCTGTATGTATAATGCATTATAAAAGTAGGTTTAATGTATCAATTATGCCTTGTAATGCACCTTAAAATATATATTATATATGTATAAAGATATGATGTATCACAACGCACATTATGAATTATACCCTTTATAATGCATTATACATACAGGCTTTAAGTGTTACCCTTTTGGCTTTCATTATAGACCGGTTTGACAACTAAAGTGTGAGAAAGTGAGATACAGTCTGGCACTGCGTTTTGTACCCACATGGTTGATATTGCATGGAAAAAGGGGAACATTAGAAATGTATCCATCTGCACTGCCATCCACCCACACGTACATACGTCTACATTTGAGTTTCCCATTGACCGTCATACCGCTCAATCATTTGTACACACAGTCTGACAGACAGAAAGGGAATTTCCACAAGACCTCTGTGAAAATCCATATGCAAACCGATGGTTTTGTAAAATGTCAAAACTGGAATCAAAGGAGTGGCGTAAGAATTAACTAGGGATTTACGCAGTAGTGGTCACATTGGTTGTCATTTTTGGGAGGGGGATAATTGGCATCATTTGGTAATAATAGAGTAAGAGGGGAAAAAATATGTATAAGAGAAGCTTATTATGGGGATTGAAGTTACATGTGATACAACTCACCACAAATTCGCCTTACGTTATATGTAATGTATATTATATGAATTATGCGGCTGCTTATGAATGTTTTGGGTGTGTAGCATGGTCCCATTTCTTAGCGTATCTATCGCTCTGATACACTACCGCATTTAGTGCTTCAGAAGAAAATGCATTCAAATGATGATTCCCAACCACATATCTGCAATTGTATTTCTGAATAAAATCACATGTACTATAACTTTTGATTTTTTATTTGAGGCAGTACTAAAGCAGCGTTCATGTAGAGACGACTTGTCACCAGCAAGCTAGTAATTTGTCTTTAACCTGCAAATTACAGCTGCCAGCAAATTTAGAGATTGTTCAACTCTAATCAGTGGATTGCATGATATTTTGAATTTTTAAAAACATTAAAAGTTGAGCATATGACATATATACAGGGTGAATCTGGAAAAAGAAATACAAATTAAAGCCATAGAGCAATATAAATCAAAAGTACATTTAAAATGGAAATATGGCTTATTCGCTTACATTTGAATCCATGTGTTCTTCACCCCAAACAGTCACGCCTGATTAAATTTATTTAAAAATATATATATATATATATTTATTTCTGTCATCTTTTGCAAACATTGAGTCGACATAAATTTGAGGTACCTGTTATTTGTTGAATCTTGTTTATACAACAGATGTGATTAAATGAAGTGTTTTGTTGCAGAAAGTGCATACTCATCGTAAACAAAAAGGAAAGCTTCCTAGTTAGTATAATGACGGCTAGTTTCCCCTCAGGTTCTCCTAGTGCTCTTAATCAATGATGTTATCAATGCTGTGGAATCTGGCCCGCTTGCATCATGTGGAACCTCAATGGAGACAGCTCCTGTTTCCCAGACCTTTCCTTCATGACAGAGCGGGCCCGTGAACAATGTGTCTCTGTGCAGTTTGTTTTCTCCAGCGATCAACTTGTTTTTAAAATCCTCTGTGTTGAGTGGTGGCAATGGAAAGAGTGGGCCGGGCCCTGGCCATACTCTGGGTTTCAGTTCTGCTGCTTGAGCCCAGTGGACAAACCTGACAGTTCTAAGGGAGTCCCGTAGCCGCGGGCACCTACGCCAAGCATTGAGCTCACTGTTTTGACTGGGTATGTGTTGGGTGAGGGGGCGCATGCTAACTGTATGGGAATTGGCAGAGCTGCCAGGATGATTTGATTTGTCCTTTCCCAAGACTCCCTATTCTAAAGTCTTTCTGCCAAAGCCAGGCCATAATGTTTTTTGTTCAGTCAAGGGCAGCGGCAAGCATTGGATGAGGCGTGTTGGGAAAGTGGGCTTGGAAGAGCTCTAGGTGAAGTGCCAGGAAGTGATGACAACCGTGTGGTTTGTGGAGCATCACACCACACAGACTCCTGAAGAAAAGGTACACTTTGCTCCCGCCTTGTCGTACAAATAGAGTTGTTGTCTTCAAGAGAGGAAAATATGACAGCTAATGCATCTAAACTGGCATACTCGCACACATGCGAGCACGCACACCCCCTTCCCACCCACCCATGAAATTAGATGTTTTGCTATAATGTGGAACCCATTTTTGGGGTGGAGCATTTTGGGTCGCTTTACTTTGGTTTCAGCTATTGGTAAGGGACACCGATGGTTTCCACTGCTCTTACACCATTTTAGCCATGTTTTATGACATTCTCCACTTGAGCAGACACACATGCTTCCTTAAGCACACTGCAGAGACCAAAGTGGCGAGAACACACCCTGAGAGAGCCGGATTTGCCTGATTCTTGCACAACGGACCTTTGCTCGGTCTGGATGCATGCTAAGCACGAGCGTTAGAGTGTTTCCGTTGTTACCTCGTTAGCTGGTTTGCTCAGCCTCGTGTTGGGATTATGGGAAATGTCTTGGTGACCCTGGAAACTAAAGCATGACTTAATCAGCCTATAAAAACAGAGACAGTGGCCAAGACACAGGATTCAGCCAAGAGCCTCGCCGTTGACTACACTGCTACATGCTAGAGCTGCAAACATGGAGGACGTAAAAAGTTATTGACAAGTATTAATTATTCAAAATGGCGGGATTAAAGGGATAGTTCACCCAAAAATGATGCACTCCCACTCATGTAGTTTCAAACATGTTTGACTTTCTTTATTCTGTAGAGCACATTGTGTTGGTCTATAAACTAAAAGTCAGTGGGGACCCCAAAGTTCTTCAAAATATCTTTACTGATGACAGATTTTTCATTTTTGGCTGAACCGTACCTTTAAAAGATAATGTTCTGAGATTGGGATTATTATTCAGCGTAAGGGGGAGGGCTGCATGTGAAGCTCAGGTGAACAGGAAGTACGTTTTTTTATGCAATGCAGTTGGACTAGTTTTCATGCATGGGCTTATCAGTGTTCATACAAATTTGTTGCAAATTCATGTGTTCACGCAAAAATGCCTGTTAATAATTT
Organism: Schizopygopsis malacanthus; assembly: GCA_027474115.1. Lineage (NCBI taxonomy): Eukaryota > Metazoa > Chordata > Actinopteri > Cypriniformes > Cyprinidae > Schizopygopsis > Schizopygopsis malacanthus. The sequence goes on from CM049883.1 coordinate 27,947,476, forward strand.
TCACAGAGTCACTTCCTCTTAAGGCAAACAACATCACAGAAATAAATTACACCATTAGGGAGTGCCCTAGACAAGCAATGATATCATGTTCTATTTTTAAGATATGACTTTGCACATTCACAAATTTGACTGAACTGAGAAGCTGCAATAGTTAATGTTTCATAGAGTCTGTCCCATCTGCTCCTTTACTCCAATGCTATCACCACAACAGGAAATCTCCCAAGAGTTTGGAAATAATTAATAAAGGACCCAAAACATGGTCTGTCTTTTTTTCTGAGTTGTAGTGAGTTACAATGACTTCTTGGCAACGGTGTGGTGGTAGCCAGCAGACCATTACTAGGACGCCAACTCTGTTACTGTCTGTGGCTGGGGTGGTGCTGTGTCTTCTGAGCATAGATCTGGCTTAGGCTAACCCTTGTGTGAAGTGGCTCCATATGGGCTGAGCCAACAGTGTCCTAAACCATTGAGGTTGTAGAGGCAGTCTGACGCACAAGGGGCAGTCAACTCTATTTTAGCAATTACATACAGAAGAGGGGCTGAGAAAATAACACAGTGTTGCTATTGGTCAGTCTGTCAATACACTAACTACTGTTAAGTGCCTTTTCAGATATAAAACATTCAGCACAAGAAGGGAGCAAAAATATTATGCTCTTGAAAGATGAATCATCCTGAAAGGTATGCAGGGTGTTCAGACCTAAGCATAATTAGCTGTATTTTAGATGGTAAACCTCAAGTGTATCGTATTCATGCTGCTTTATTAGCTTCAAATGAATGGTGGTCTCAGTAGAATAATTGATGACACCAGTATGACTAGTCATAGCATTAACACAGATGCAGTTACATGCCATTAAATGTCATTACAACAATAGAGATATGATTGAGCCAATGAGCTGCAAACAAGCCAAAGCAACGATAGTATGGGTTCTGACATGGTGGAAATGTGAAGCAGATGTACTCATCTTATCCAAAACCCTGTCAGATGGCTTTATCAGCCCCAGGCCTCAGGGAACTGCCCCTTAACCCTGAACACTCCACGAAATCTCTACCATTCGGATATTCAGACATCTGCTGGTGTACCACAAACTGAGGTAATTCACATTTTCTTTCTTTTCACCTAGTGTTGCTCAGCCTGTAGCTATGCATTTTACTTGTGCACAATTTTGTTAAGAACATATTCTGTTGAGTCAATTATTCTTTTTAACCAATTCGATCAGATCTGATCAATTAAAAAAGTGCATTTCCAGAATGAAAATTTCCTGATGATTTACTCACCCCAATGTCATCAAAGATGTTCATGTTTTTCTTTCTGTTAGTTGCAAAGAAATCAAGTTGTTTTGAGGAAAACATTCCAGGAGTTTTCTCCATTTAATGGACTCCAATGGTGGCCAACAGGCAGCTCTACAGGATCCCAGCCAAGGAGTAAGGCTCTTATCTAACGAAACGATCTATAGTTTTCTTAAAAAATAAAAATGCATATACTTTTTAAACACAAATGCTTGTATTGCACTAGCTCTGCGATAGACATGCACAAATTCACGCATTGCGTTATCACGTTGAAAACGTCACATGGTTAATTATTCGTCTGTGTACTTCGGTTAAATAAGGTAGGGTAGGGCAAAAAACTCCATCTCATTTTCTCTTCCAACTTAAAAATCATCCAACATCGTTGTTTGACCTTTCTATGGAAAGGCCGTTTGACTTTCTTAGCACATTCAGTTTTATTAAGTAATGTGTGAGATCGAGCTAGTGCAAGTCGAGCGTTTGAGGTTAAAAGTACATACATTTGTATTGTTCTTAGAAAATGACCAATCGTTTCACTAGATAAAACCCTTATTCCTCTGCTGGGATCGAGTAGAGGCCTTTGAAGCTTCGTTATTTATACAACATAATGTTAATATCACGCCATAGATGCGCAAAAAATCTTCACAAAATACCCAAATGCATGAACGTATCTGCGCGGCTCTGAATGAACTCTTTTGTGGACGCGTTCTTCACGCAACAACACACAAAAACACGGAAACTAATTTTATTATAATAGTGTTCTCATTATAATGTTATGTATGTGACAGTCCCAATCATAGTCATTAATATTCTGCATTGATGTTTGTCCTGCTCGCGCTGTGCGCTGAGAAATAACGTTAATCACAGTAGTTCTACAATGAAGCGCAATTTTATATATATATATATATATATATATATATATATATATATATATGTCCGTTTGAGTCTTGCTAAAGATTTAATCCCTGCAGCCAAGATACTTCTCTCGATCACGCATGGAAAGTGAAACTTAAATGTATAGGGGTGGTTGGATTTATTCACGCACGTTCAAATATTTATTTAAAGCTTCTTTCTTTTCAGATTCTTATTTACAGCATTATCATAATAGGCTGTATATTAACTTATCTGGAGAAAACTGGTATTTCTCTGTTAAAACTAGACATTGAACACCCCCATATAGCCAAAATGGCATGATCATAACACCCCACGAATATTCGACTGTGAGATTGGGAGTCGAATCAGGTTCCTCCTATGGAAGTATCGAATAGTCGACTATTTGGGGTCACCCCTATCCACTATATGGAGAAAAATCATGGAATGTTTTCCTCAAAAACCTTCTTTTTTTTTGACTGAAGAAAGAAAGAAAGACATGAACATCTTCGATGACATGGGGGTGAGTAAATTATCGGGAAATTTTTTATTCTGGCAGTGAACATCTTTAATTTAACTGAATCAGTTTGAAGGGTTCTCAGTGGTTCTAAATGAGTTTCCGTGAACCCTACAATAGGTCTGGACAGAAATGGTTTCAGAGAAGATTAGGTGATAGTAACTGGAGAAAAATGTGCATTCTTCATCCATACGACATGAAAATGTGCAGGGTGATCTGCAACTTTTCCTCATTTGCACCTTTATTATGAGGGCCTTGCAGGTAAGGAACAACTGTTATAGTGGACCCCCCACACTATCAAACTCATTACCAGGCAGAGCCCATATTCTGCTCTTAAGCCCCTACGGCCTTTGGAGTCGGATCAACTGCAGATCAGAGAGTAAGTGTCAGGGCTGCAGTCCAACGCTAATGGCAAATAGAAGGATAAGAACCATATGACGAGCCCAAAAGCCTCAGTTCTTCTGCCACACACCTGGGGGAGAAGTGAAGACTCTGGTTGGAGTTGTGGCTTACAGAGCCCTAGATCCGACTTCGGCACTCAGCAGATTGTCCATGAAACTTCACAAGGTGAGAGGACTCTGGAGAATGACATCATCGGAGATGGCTTTTGGGGTCTTAACCTTGACTACTTAATCTCACAAGTCTCCATCCAACCTAGTCCCCACATCTTTTTCACATCTTCATGTAAAATGGCTTTTATATGTTGGACTCTTTCACAGCTTTTTTCCTTGATGGCATTTGTTTCCCTTTGCTCTTTATTATTCTCAAGATGTCCATTTCAGATTCTTTTATAGGCTGTTCAAAATGGTAATGATGTGAGATCCCAAACCGCTGACTGATTTAGAGGACTTGGTACCTGGCAGAGTACAGACTGGGTCGCACAGAGCATCCAAAGCCACAAAGGTAAACTAACTGACCCAAGCGCAAGTTTGGCCTTTGTTAATCTACAAGGTCTCTGTCAGCTCTCCCTAACTTTGTTCCCCTCTGCTGCTCTCAGCACCCCTCCAGTCAGTTTATTTCTCTCCCACATCACCCTGCATGCTTCGGAAACACAGCAGCCCTCCCCTACTAAGAATTCACATTTGCGATTCTGCACGAGCTCCCGTCCTCTCTTCCTATACCTTCCTAATCACAGTGTTGCTCAAGACAATGGTTTCAAAACAGGGCAATTAGTGTAATGTTGGTGAACGGCTGGCATATGCGGATGTTTCCTATTAAAATCATTGTTGGCCTCAGCATCCAACTCAACTACTTTCTCTCTTGGCAGTGGAAACACTCTTGCAAATGAGCTCTGTGAAACCTTATCCCCCACTGGATTCAAAGATGTTGTATCACTGTATGCAGAGTAAGTCCAGATGAGTTGATTCCTCAATATGGAGGCGATTGCCAGACCACTGAACTGTGGTGAAGGTCTGGTATTAAGGACCGTAACAAGTGACTGGCTTTCACCTCTGATTCTCCGAGCCAATCTGAAAGATCTCCATCGTATGATGTTTTAATGTGATATGAGGTTCCTCCAAAGCTGAGATGATTCATTATGAGGGGATATTCCAGGTCAGTCCTTTTTATTGGAGCACAGATGACTTTATGGCTTTACACAGTTTGTATATTAAGTTTGAGACTTTTTGGTTTGATAAGGTAGCATTGGGTGTGCTCCAGCATAATTTTAGACTCTAAAGTTAATCTTTGCCGTCTGCGAGCCAGCAACATCTTTGGTTGTTGCCAGGCGAAGCTTCACAAATCATGCCAGGATACTTTGCGACTGCTGACGCAAGAGCTCAAAATAAAAGGTATTTTCCCTGCCTCATTCAATCAGAATGCGACTTAACCATTCAAGTGACTCAAGCACGACGTGGTCAGATGGTTAGATGAAAGGCTGAGGTGGTGGCTGCTTCCCAAGATTTCTCATAATCATAATCTGAAATGTACGTCTGCTGCATTAGAGCAAAATCATGAGGCCAAAAGAGGTGCTGCAGTGCAGATACGCTTGGGGAAATAATGAACTGTTGGGTGGTGGGTTCTCTTCTGAAAATCTTCATAATTACAGGTGGATTTTGTGGCCAGGAGTTGGGGGATATGCGTCTTTGTTTCCATATCCTCCATCGGAGGGTGGGGCCCGGATTCTTAATACAGACGAGTCGCCAGTCCCTCTCTAAAACCAACACATGGCATTCTTTTAGTCTTCTTTGATAATCCTCAGTCCTGCTCCCCCCACGTTAACCTTTTTCTCAAAGCCTGCAGAGTAGTGGGGTGTCCTCAAAGCAAGCAGGGATCTACCATTGTCAGTCTTGTAGGGGTGTTTTGATTAAGGGTGAGGCGAATGGTGGTGATTATTTGCTGTCAAGGGGAGCTTGAGCAGAAGCAGGCCAAGGCCTCTCCATTTGTTTGCACAGGGAATATTGGTGTTTTGTCGTGGGAAAGCACAGCCTAGAAGACTTAAGGATTAAGACTTGGGGCTGAGGTGGCAGATAAAGTTTATTTTGGTTAATATCCACTGTATATACCTGATAATCTCAATAATGGAAACAAAACATCCAGCATAATGACCTCAGCCACAAGGCAGCCCTTAAATGTTGAGGCTCTCCTAAACAGCCTTCATCTGCAGTAGGAGAATACAAAGTGCAAAGGGAGCTCACAGAGTCCTCTTATTTCCACTGGCGTGTGGTGAAAGGGGATGAGGAGTGCGTATGTGTGTGCGGAAGTATCCATGTGCGTAAGTCAGAAGGAAAGGAGCACGTTTGGGTCCAACCTGACAACGAGAGCATATGGAAGTGATCAGTTAGCTGTTGGCTGGCATGACGTCTCCCGCACAGGGGCATTTTTGTAGAAGTGATGGAGTTGGAGGTACACATATCCTGCATGGCCCGTGTTGGTTTCTGAACCCGACTCAATTAGATGGGAATGAAACTCTGGGAGAGTTGAGGAAGCGATCAGCATTCGCGACCGGTAGTTTCCTGCAGTAATCCCCTGCAGGAGTGCTAAAGGAGGCCCACTTATGAACAAAGACACTGCTCAAGGGGTTATGAAGAAAGTGACAGGAGAACAGCAATATGAAGAGACAACAGGGTTTGCCAGAGTTGATTTGTTGAAGGAAGATTTCCTATCATTCGGTTGCAGTACAGTATTCAAACAAGGCATGTAATCTGCAACAGTCACAGGTGTGTGAGAGACTTGGTGGGCTGTTATGAAAATGAGATAATGTGGAAGTGTCAGGGAAACAACAGCAGTAATCACATACTAGCAGATGGGAGTGCTCATGCTTGACTGAACAGAGTATACTATCATCCGGACTCACTATTAAGCTACAAAAAACCACATACCATAATCATATTGCCATCATCATTAAAAACAGTCAGGCTTTGACCTCATTTCCTCTCTAATGGTTTTCCAATAGTTTTTTGACCATCTCACTGATTGTTTGAATAGATTATCAGTGTGTTTCAGGCTCAGAGAGAAGAAAAGGCCATTGGAGCATCAAGTGCTTATCTGGTACGATTTCAAAACTTTTGTAATGTGATAAAATGCATTTTGAAAGCATGCATGGTTTTAAAAAATGGTTTTAATATTTTAGGTTTATGTATAGGAAGCATAAAAAGAATATGTGCTATACACATCTTGCACCATCTGTTTCAACGACAGTAGCTAATCTGGCGAAAGTGCATCTGTCATGTCTGGAGTGATGATGCCATGCTATAAAAGCCAGTTATAATGGATATGACCATAATTGAGAGGGTTAATGCTGAGGTCATTTCCTGTCAATACTGTGGCCCGCCTCTCTGAGGGTGGTCAGTGAGAATGTGGGCCTCAGCATGTGGGCCTGTCGGGACTGTCTGGGGCCCTGATGGATCAACTCCCAAGGCAGCTCTTCATTCATCATGTGAAACAGCGTTTCACAAACACACACAGGAAAATTCTCTGTTGGTGCTTAGAGGTCTGTCTTGTAATTTATTTTGCCATGTGAAATTGTCACTCATTTCATCCAATTTTTTTTTTCTTAGCGTGTAGGAGTTCCACTATCACATCATTGACAAGCACGTGCGTTTAGCAAAGCTGACAATGATGAATGTGAGATCAGTGGGAGGTGATACAGCATTGTTCCTAATATTCTGTCAAATTCAATAACTATTTGTGGACGGAGCAACACATAAGGGAGGAGAAGTTTTGGAGGCAGAACGGACGGACTGATGGATGGACGGAGATGTGGTTTTGATTAATGACCACTCATCTTTCTTATTACTGATGATGGGTGTGAAATCGTCAGGTCCTCTTTCTGGTCCTTTACGTTAACCCCATGACAGATCGCTGTCGTCTGGTTGCACTGTTCTTAACGCTCACAATAGCAACCATAAAGGGCCACAAGCACTGAATGTCACACAGCTTTAGGTGGCCTTCATAACTCACGCTAGAATCTGACGTTTGACAAATGGTCTCACAGACTCTTCGGAGAACACTACCTGTCAAACTGTGATATGTGAAACAATCTGTAAGGACATTCACACACTGTATGAGTTTACATTCGAGATGCATCTGATTCATGACACTTTCCAACCTGTAGATACTTTCTATCATGTCATCATAGTATGTTTTCTGAATTAAAAATATGTTGCGTATGCGCTATAAATTAGAATTTGGCACAATCAAAACCACAGATTATTTCAAGATGAAATTGATCACCACAGTGTTTTCAAACACCTTTGAGGCATTTAATGTGTTAATGTGGAACAGATGTATGTGCATATGTGCATGAGTGAGAGAAAGAGTCTTGCTGGGTCTCATAGCAGTCTGTTTGCCAGGTCCTCACTATGTCCATCATCTCCCTACCAGTTAGTCCATCTGTAATCTAAATGGATAACTAGTCCATGCTTGCATACCCCCCCCCCCCCCCCCCACACACACACACACACACAAACACACTTGCTTTGGCTCTATAAAATCCAATTTGAGAACATGCTTCATCTTTGGCACAATGGAAATTGTATGCATGACAATACTGTACCGAGGACATGGGGCCATAAAAACGTCTGGATTGCATTATTTCTTCAGATATCAGAAACACTTTCATCAAAGTAGCAAGAGAATATCCCTTTACATTCGTTTCAAAATATTTAGGAAGATATTTCATGCTCGGTGTTGTATTCATCCTTCCCCGGTCTTCTGTCAGCCACATGTCAGGCTTTTGGATCATGTCTCATTTTGTAAGTCAGAAGCAGATGACCTTGTTCTCACCCTCTCTCACTGGACTGAAAGGACCCCCTAACTCTCCATCAGACACCCCTTTCACTGACTGATGGATGAATTGAGACTGGCACCCACCCCCCAACCCAGATGGGCGATGTCCTGTTAGAAGGGTTGGGAGGGGGGTTGTACACGTGGGGCGAAACTCAAGCGGGCTAAATGAGAGATTGTCACTCATACCAAACTCCCTCTTAACTGTCAATCAATTTGACAAATGAGAATTACATCATCAGGCGTCTTGAGGGAGGGAATCTTTGGGGGTGCCACGGATTCAAATGCGTATGCATGCGTTTGGGTGTATGCATGTTTGTGTACTTTAGGAATCTACCCTAGTGATTAATGTCATAACTACACCGTGTGTTACTCAAAAAGCTTTTCACACAGTATACAGCATATATTGATAATATTATACTGTAGTAGTTGTCCTAATCTTTTTGGAAGACTAAAGTGTGAAATGTATTTACTTTATATTTCTCCCTGCCTGCTTACTTTGACGTCACATCCTTCCCCCCCTGCAGCTCCATAGTGATTGGTCACATGATGATCAAGTAATGAGCGAAGATGGAAGATTTCAATATCTCATATGGGGGTTTTGCACCAGCCAAGCAACTGCCATTGAGGGGAATGGGAACGCTAAGGAAAAAAAATTCCACAGGCATTATAGACTTCTATAATTAGCATAATTTTTTTTTATCTATCCAACATCAAATCAAATCAAATTGTATTTATATAGCACAAATGAAAACAACTGTAGTTGACCATTTTGCTGTACAAAAAGATAAATATAAAAAAGAGACAAAAGAGAATAAAAAGACCACGAAGCAATAAAAAGGGAGTTTACATAAAAAACACCAATCAAGCCTTAGAGAAAATTTACTTTTTTAACTCTGATATTAATCATAGGGATAAAGGAAGACTATTCTACAATTTTGAACTAACAATAGAAAAAGCACGGACTTCCCTTGACTTAAGTCTAGATCTCGAAACCGTCAGCAATCTTTGTTGAGATGCCCTTAAGCAGAGTTATTTAAATTCAAAAGATCAGACAGATATTTAGGAGCTAATCTGTTCAGAACAAAAATAAACATTTTGAAATCAATTCTATTATAAATCGGCAGCCAGTGCAAAGGGTGTAATATTGGGAAATATGATCAAATTTCCAAGCGCTAGTCAAAAGTCTGGCAGCTGCATCTGAAGACGACTAATATTGGATGAAGTGAATCACTCTCTCAAACTCTGCCAATGTTAAGACAATCTTAGCCTTAGACAATAAACTTAGTTGAAAAAGAAAAAAGATTTAACTACAGTGTTTTTCTGTTTATCAATTTTGAGGGCATACATAGGGAACCAAATCTCCCTGGTCGCCTTAAATGTACCTGAAACACATGTGGTCCCAAACACAATAACTTCAGTTTTGCTCTCGTTAAGCATGCTGATAAAAGCGTAAAAGTGAAATTGACACCCCATGTTCAGAAAGAACAGAACCCAAATAAAGCATATAAAACGTGTACAAAACAGGGGCCAGAATAGAGCCCTGAGGGACTCCATAATCCAAAACAGAAACAGAAGAAGAAAAACAGGAAAGAGTTATATCATTCAAATAGGACTTAAGCCAATTAAGAGCACATCCTTTAATCCTTTAAAATCATATTGGTCCATAGTATCAAAGGCACAAGTCACAGAATCCCCTGAGTCAACAGACAACAAAATATCTAAAGAAATACACAAACCTTTTAATAAAGCTGACTCGGTACTGTGATATCAATACATTTTAGTCAAAATTGACAAATGGCATCTAACTTAAGCCATTGAGCATCATTATGTGGAAATACACATTGTAATAAGTTAGTTGAATTTAAATTTTGTTTGACAATGAATGTTTTTCATCTAGTCTTTGTTAGCATTGCCCAACAAAATGGCAGTAATCTTGTATGTTTTCTTACTTTTCCAATAATTGCTAGTATTTGACATCTAGAGTTTGATGTGCAATTTGAAACAGTTCTGGATGTCCTCGAAACACTTTCCATTCTGCATTCAAAAATGAATCTATATCGAATGTGATAGTGTATTTTGACCATTGAAATAAAAACAGAATTGAGTAACGAGAGTGTGAATTATTCCAAAGTAAATCCAACTTCTGCACATTTCACACAGGAGCGAAATATGACAAAGCTAATGACCTCTGCTGTCTCAGAATTAATGACTCTGTTCAATCAATCAGCGAATGAGTTCTTAAATATTATTCTGTCACGCATGTTATTATTGGAGCAATCAAAATGATCAAGTTACGGTCGTTGATTAGAATATTTTTCTACACAGAGTGGGTCAATTTTCTGTTCGTGAAGCACAAGATGTTCTTATTATCTTGTGTCTCCAACACGTTCAGCTTTTTTCCACTGCTCCTTTATTACAATCATATGCTTTCTGATTGTGGTGTCTGTTCTTAAATGAGATTTAATAACATAGCAGATTTTGCCAGCTTTAAAGCACTGACCTGTGAAAAGATATCCCTTTCCATGTGCAACTACTTGTCGGTTGAGTAATCGTCTTCTCTCCAATTTCTCAACCGCTTCTTTGGTTACTCTTTTTTTCAGTGGTGTTCAAGCATGGACGAGATAATCAAGGAGGCGCTCTGACGTTGGCTAGCCACGGGTTGGATGAGAAAATCGTAAGGGAGGTAAATCTGGAGACCAAATGTTGTTTTGGTCCTGTTGTGCTTGTAAAGAGGTGAAATTACAAACATAAGAAAGCAAGACTGAGGTCAGAAATGGGAGTCCGTTGGTCTGAGCAAGAACGAGAGTGAAAAGCAGCAAGAGAAGAGAAGGATGGGAAAAGGAGAAAGTTAATTGAGATGATGCAAAGCAGTAGAGCCCAGCATTGAGGTTCAGGACAGAAAATATTCTGTTCATTTTCTCCATAGAAAATGTATTATTTGAAGAAAAAATTATATGCATTTTTCAAAACAAACCTATTATGCACTTTTTTTTACATTTAATAGCCAAATTCCCAGTGAAGAACTACTCTACCCATAATCCTCAAGTGAGATGCATTCATTTGTTACAATGGTAACTGAAACAGCACCAAAACAAATCAGTATTGACCACCCAATCCCATAACATTTGGCAAATATTTGATTTAATTTAATTGTTAATTGATTTGTTTAAATTTCTACATTTGTAATGCTATTGGAGAAAATGAATATTCACTAACATTCAACGGTTGTTTTATTGTATTATGTGTTTGAAAGAAGACTCTTTTTTTCTCACTAAGGCTGCATTTCTATAATAAACAATACAGTAAAACAGTAATGTTTTGAAATATTTATTTTTCTGTGTGAAAATATATTAAAATGAAAATTATTCCAGTAAATTAAAGCTGAATTTTCAGCATCATTACTCCAGTCTTCAGAGTCACATGATCCTTCAGAGATCATAATAATATACTGATTGGCTGCCAAATAAACATTTCTGATATTATCAATGTAGAAAACTAACATATGCAGAAACACTGAATTCAGCGCAGAAAAATCACCATAATATCAGTGAAGGTGAACTCAACACTTCCAACACAACACACAGCGAAACACTGCCCAAATTATATTAAACAAATAAATATATCTGCCAAAAGTGTCAAAATGTAAACAATTCAAAAATATACATTTATGTTGAAAGCTGGATATCTGTAATGTATCAAATCTTTAATTATATTTCCCATAAAATATATCCATCAAAGTTGTGCCATCACTTTGCATCAACTTGATTTTATTTAACACATATACTTATTTACATTTCAAATTTGCACCTATGTACATACTAAATTGTCTATTTTGCACATTGTCTATTTTGTATATTTGTAAATTATTATTTGTATTATCAGTGTCCTGTCATTCTGTCACACTGTGGAGCTTCTGTCACTATAACACATTCCTCGTATGTGCAAACACACCTGGCAATAAAGCTCTTTCTGATTGTGTCAGCAGCATCTTTACCTCCGAGGAACCCTTTCTTATTCCCTGCTCACTGTGGAGCTCACATAGGACACAGCCCTGGAAGATTGATGTTTTCTCATATTGTCAACTCCGCCATCCCACTGTAATAGTTTCTTTAAACAGTTGTGGGATAAATCTTGACATTTTGTTATGTTTATTAATGCAACTACAACTGAAAAAAAATGCTGCACTGTACCACACATGTTAATGTGCAAATGTCCATTTTGTCATGCTCCCAAAACTCCTTATATGGTGATGCAATATATGTTTTGCATATGGGGAATTATTTTAATGTGTGGCTTTTTTTCATTATTTTATTTACATACATATTTGTCCTAATTTACATGCTCTATGCAGGCCAGGCACAAATACCATTTACTATCTGATGGGGTTCAAAGATAGGCTACAGATCATTTGGATTCATATTAGGAACATTTCTGTTGCTGCTACAGGGCAGCACATACTAACGCTTAACCATTACACTGAATAGTACTGTAAATCATTTAGTGTATTATTAAATAATTACACTGAATAATATTACACATAAGCGTCTTGGATTTGGTGAGCTACTGGAGACTCAGATTGAGACATCCACTAGAAGGATTACTGTATTAAAATAAATATCATTTTGAAAATGAGTTAGATGTCTTAAGCTGTTGTCAGTTGTTGTAACCTCAGTTGGACCTCCGTCAACAAAGATTGTTTTTATTTATTGTTTTAAAATAGTACATGACAATATGTCTGATTTTCCAAAGAACATTCATATTGAAAATGAGGAGAGAAAATTAAGATATTTAGTAAGTGGGTGGTTCATATTAGTGTGAAAATGGGGGGGGGGGGGGGGGGGTTGATCACTTCAGCTCCTTTACTGAATGCCATCATTACATAATTGAAGACTTTATGCTGTTATTGGGTGGATCAAATTCAAATATCATGCTTTTTAATGGATCTGACGGAGTTGACACAAATTAAGTTTTGAAGTGAATAAATATACATTTTTACAAAATAAACAACATTAATAAATAAAATTCCCCCAAAAAATGTTCTGTCACATGGTTCATTAGCAGAGACCTTTATCTAGAAATATTTCAATTTATAATAATGCATCATTAAATAATTAAAACTAACTTTGTAAAACATGTTTGTCCCTTCTCTGAATAATCAGTGATTATATATATAGCTTTTATTTTGATCTAAAATGAAAGAGGCAGGGACTCTCTGTACCTCTGAAAGAACATAAGGCACAGTGAAACTTCAGCCTAGATCACATGTGTTGCTTCACACACAATCAGATCTCTTTCGGTTGAATTTGAGATGAGCAGAACGTGCTTATACCAGCGAGCTCATCTGCCAAGGGTGCGAGAGCAAACCCGTATTTGCCACCAGGCAGTGCCCAGCTGTGCCCAGAAAGACAGATGAGTTTTTGGGGTTCTCAGTCACTGTTTAATCTTTTGAATGATTTTAAAACAAATGAGGATAACAATGAAAATAGATAAATCAGTGGGCTGCTAGCTTCAGTAGTAAATACAGTATGTGTGTGAAGATAAACCCCCTGACTTCTCGATCGCTTTCTCTCCTGCTGTCTTTCTGATTTCCGGTGGGCTACAGAAACCCAGTGCTAAATGTCAAAAACAGGCCTGGATGGTCGAGCTTGCCTGGCTCAGCTATAGCTCACCTGGCGTCTTGTCTTTCGTTGTTCAGCTGTTGTGTCTGCACTGACATTTTAAGCCCATGTTTTTAAGGCCGCAATGAAGACGTTTAAAGACCTTCCTCTACAAACGAATTTTCCAGAAATGAATGCAGCAAGTATTTGCTATCCTCCATGTTTTTATTTAAAAGAATAGTTCACCCTAAAAGGAAATTTACTGAAAATGACCTCACTCTTACACCATCCAAGATTAGGATGAGTTTGTTTCTTCATCAGATTTGGAGAAATGTAGCATTGCATCAGTGTCTCAGCAATGGATGCTCTGCAGTGAATGGGTGCCGTCAGAATGAGAGTCCGTCAGAATGAGAGTCCAAACAGCTGATAAAAACATCTCAATAATCCACACCACTCCAGTCCATCAGTTAACATCTGGAGAAAGTCAAAAGCTGCGTGTTTGTAAGAAACAAATCCATCAAGACATTTTTGTCCATAATCCATAATAATGCTGAGTCCATCTGCTGTTGTCTCTCACATCAAAACCCTGCTTGATCTGTGCAGATTTCTCTCCTGATTCAGACCAGAACACTTTTTTTTACTCATTAAAGCGTTATTATGGATTATGGAACTCGCATTTTAGGTAATAACTGTCTTGATGATGGATTTGATTCTTAAAAAAGCACACAGTTTTTCCTCTTCTCCAGATGTTAACTGATGGACTGGAGTGGTGTGGATTATTGTGATGTTTTTATCAGACTCTCATTCTGACGGCACCCATTCACTGCAGAGCATCCATTGCTGAGACACTGATGCAATGCTTACATTTCTCCAAATCTGATGAAGAAGCAAACTCATCTACATTTCGGATGGCCTGAGGCGGAGTCATTTTTTTTTAGCAAATATTCATTTTTGGGTGAACTATCCTTTAAGATCCTCAGGTGATAAGTGCAGGCGTGGGAAATCTACTCATCTGCTTAGTCACTGAGATGTTCGAGGCTGTAATCAGTGTCAGCTCATCTTCCAGCCAGTTGTGGTTTATGAAATCATAAAGAGTTTGAATTGCTCTACCCCTTTGCACATATACAGACAAGCATGCACAAACACACACGCACAGGCTTCCTCAAGCACATAAAGTTCATGCAGTGGTAAAAGTGTTTGGAAGAGTGTGTGTGTGAGAGATGGGAAGAGATAAAAAGTGACAAATTGCTGCATCTGTTGGCTGTGCAGTGCATGCCTCTGCTAATCCTTAGTGATATATGCACCGTCAAGACATAAAGTCATGCAACTTGTGAGGTTGTGTGAGTGTGTGTTTGTGCGTTCACACGTGCTTTATGCACTAAGTAGGTCACACTTCCAAGAGGTCTTTGTCCGTATGTCTCTGTCTCTCATCTGGATCATAATATGAGAAAAATCCCCATCTTATTTTGACTTCTAACTTGTGTGTGTGCGTTTAACATTTTGCACAAGACATCAAGACTGTGGAGACTACAAAGAGCGTTTGCTCTGATGATAGGGGATTATGGGTAAGGTTTGCATCTGTCGGGCTGCAGTGAGTCAGTGGCCTCACCAGCTGTGCAAGCAACTGGTTTTCTGAATATGGAGGTCAGGGTGAGATAACCCTCATGCGGATGATTTATGTTTGCATACATGTGTTTTCCTCTCTCTCTCTCTGTGTGTGTGTGTGTGTTTCTTCCTGATTGTCAGATGTCTTCCTGGTTGTGTGACTCCACAACTGTGAAGTTCTTCAGCTGCAGCGTTTGTTTCTGTCAGGCATCTTGTTCGGTCCGGGGGGGGGGGGGGGGTTCTCCGAGGAGGAAACCGAGGGAGTGCCTATCACACAATCCACAGTACGAAACAAAACAAAGTACATGTTAGATAAATAGTACGTACTGTATTTTAATAATGTGCACATTGTTGAGAGAAAACATATGAATCACTTTTTACTATAATGTTCAGAAATAATGAAATATTGGTAAACAAAACATTGACAAATATGATAAAACATGTATTTTAGATTCCCTCACTCCACACATAATCCTTTAAATTGAAGGGTATTCAGAACAGAACAGGAATTAAAAATATAAATATGAAGCAAACTAATTATATTTGTGCTAATAGTTATAAAAAGCAATGAAGCCCGAAGAAGCCTATGCACTTAATTGTTTTGACTAATGGTAATAAAAGCAGCTATACTGTAAAACTACAATAATAATACAAAACATTGTTTTAAAATTGTATTTTAAAGATTTATTTAACTATACAAATTATAAAGTTGAAATGACATAAAATATCAAATTAAGTAATTGTTTAATAGGCCATTATTTGAGTATTAAGATATTAAAAATAATAACTCAAAATATTAAATAGCAAGAACTTACAATGTCAGGTTTGGAGAAGGTCAAACTAACTTTATTTATTATTATCATTATTATTATTATTATCATAAGTTGTATTACACTTTTCACATTAAACATTTTTCAGAAAATCCCGATCTCCTTATTATAGTCCATTTAGCATATATATATATATATATATATATATTCAACTTTATATATAGAGCAGGCTGATAATATAATAAACACACACTTAAAATGTGCTATATAGTATCACTTTTCTGTGATTTCACTATATTTAAGCAGATAAAGTCATCTTTATTGTGGGATCTGAGTTCAGGTGGTCATGTATTTTCTGGATACGTTGTGTCCAGATTGACTCTTGTTTTAGTTATAGGTGCTGTCGGAGATTTTCTGGCATGTGTATCAGATGGAAGCTTTGCCTCTGCCCCGTAAGACCATAAAAAACCCACACTCGTCATGGTAAAAGCCCCTAGTCCAAACAACTTTCCTCCCATACTCAGTGTCCACACCTTTCCATGTCGCCTCGGTAGAGCCTGCTAAAGCTCTCGCGCTCCTTTATCTCTCCGGACAGCTCAGGTCATCACGGCTGTGTTGCCACATTTAGACACGCCATATTTTCTAAAAGTGCCGATGTGTGCAGAAAACACTTTTTATTTCTGTCCAAACTTCCAGTGAAGGCGCTGAACCCAGACGCGCGGATCAGTTGTTTGAAACCGGCCTCTCAATGTAAACTCCTTCCCGTCTCTGAACCGGGCTCGGTTACAGAGGAGGTACGGACTGTGTGCTGTGTGTATTTACCCTGGTTAAAGATGTTATTTCTACCACATGAGCCGATGCTGGGAGGGCCTGCGTTTAAATGTAATCATACTTAGTGAACTGATCATAGTAACGGGATACGTGTGTAGCTGGGTAAAGATGCTCGCCGCTCCGGAGGAGTCGAATGGGAAGATATGGTGGATGGCTAGGCTTTATTTGTGTTGAGATATGAGATGTTGTCCATGTCACACGTGTGATGTCTCCCTCCTCAGACTGTGGGGTTTTTCAGCCGAGCCTCACATTATTCGAACCCATCTAAATACCATTGGTTAGTCTGATGGCTAGTTTATGGAAGCCCATTTCTACCAGAAAGACCCAGGAGATGAAATTAAGACTCAAAAAGTATTTATTTAAGAAAACCAATATGAATAAACTGTATTCTTTTGCGCAGGCCCCATCTTTAGCTTGAATCAGTAGTTGACGATTCCAGCTAGTACTACCGATTATAAGGGCAGGAGCGGAGCTTACCCCCCCCCCGCATGGACAGGGCCGATCTGGTGGTGGTGGGGAGGATGGAGGGGAATGTCAGCGTCTGTATCTGCAAACACGGGGAATGGCTTATATATTCCTCGTGTAGGATGACGATTGGCCAGATCTGATTGTATTATGTGACAAAGTCTTCCTGGTAGAACTTGCACTAAAGCTTTCGTTTCCACCACTGAATAATAATAAAAAAAGTTACTTGCGACTTTTTATATCACATTTTTTACTTTTATTCTCACAATTGTGAGTTTACATCTTATAACTTTTTTTCTTCTCAGAATTGCAATGAAAATTCAGTAATTCTTACTTTTCCCCTCATAATTGTGAGCCTTTTTTTCTCAGAATTGTGAGTTTAACTGCACTTGTGAGTTTATATCATGTAATTATGAGACAACAGTCAAGAGTTGTGAGATAAAGAGTAGCAATTATCTATTATCTAAACAGCAGCCATATCACCCTGCAGCCCAAGACCGGTCACCCACTGAAGCTAAGCAGGGTTGAGCTGGTCAGTACCTGGATGGGAGACTCCTGGGAAAACTAGGTTGCTGCTGGAAGAGGTGTTAGTGAGGCCAGCAGGGGGTGCTCATACTGTGGTCTGTGTGGGTCCTAACACCCCGGTGTAGTGACGGAGACACTATACTGTCAACAAGCACCGTCCTTCGGCTGAGACGTTAAACCGAGGTCCTGACTCGCTGTGGTCAATAAAAATCCCAGGATGTCCTTCGAAAAAGAGCAGGGGTGTAACCCCAGCATAACGGCCAAATCCCCCCACTGACCTCTGAGCATCATGCCTTCTAATCATCCCCATACACTGATTGGCTTCATCACTCTGTCTCCTCTCCACCTGTAGCTGGTGTGTGGTGGGCGTTCTGGCACAATATGGCTGCCGTCGCATCATCCAGGTGGATGTTGGATGAGGATATTCCCCCCTTACTATGTAAAAGCGCTTTGAGTACCCAGAAAAGCGCTATATAAATGTAACAAATTATTATTATTATTCAGTGGCGGAAACGGGCTTCCATAAGTTTGAGTGTATTAATGCACTGAAAAAGCAGGCCAGTGTTCTGACTATTTGTGCTATCCGCTCAGATTGTGCTACATCCCATTAAACAGATAGATAGCACACATCGATTGTGTCTTATTCATTTGGTTTGAGTTTTTTTTTTAAATGTTCATACCTACCCCTACCCTAAACTTACTCTTAAAACAATACAAATATATTTTTGGTAGCACAATCTGATAGGTCGAGTGTTTGGTCGGTACTCCTGCATCAGGTGAAGTAATAACACACAACACCGAACTCGATGTGCTTTTCAAATGCACTGTTTAGTTTCATTTTGAGATAACACATTTCATTCATTTGCATTATTCCTGTGAACTGCGGCAGTTAAATGCCAAATAGATAAAAAGAAGTGTCCTTTAACCTTGAAACCACTTCCTTTTTGGGATTCCTTTGCATAATGAGCCTTTGATAAGGCACTTTGGGAAATGGGAGGGGAAGTGAATGCAGTGAGCAGCACCACTTAAAAACCCAGTTCATCACAGTTACAGTTTAAAGGAACAGTCTGGACAAAACTAAAATTCTGTCATTTATGCTGCATTCACGTGCTATCAGAATTATCGTAAATACGAGCTTCCTAGTCAGAAATTGGACACGAATGGCCTTCGAGAGTCCTTATATGGACAATTCAAGTCACACCAGAGGTGTTCAGCTGGGATTAGACCAGTCAAGTTCTTCCACACTGACTGAATCATCATTTCTCTTTGATTCTTGTCTTATACACAGAGACACTGTCATGTTAGAATAGAAAAGAGTTCTGTCCAAACTGTTGCTATAACATTAGATTCCCTAGAATATCATTATATGCTTAAACATTAAGATTTGTACTCATGGAAATTACTAAAGTAGTCCAACCTTTCATTAGAAGGGGGTGCCAATACTTTTGGCAATGTAGTGTATGTTCTCTACTGTTTGTTTATTGGCAGGTTTTGGGGTCGGTCACAGCATATCTCCGCTACGAGTGAAAGGCGAGGCGGCGGTAAAAAGTTTGCAGTTTTCCAAAATCCTACTTTTAAATATGCTTTTTTATTTCTAAAATGCTTTTTAGACGAGTTTAAATGTATGTAATATTATAAACTGTGCCGTATTCACCCAGATACATTCAATTTGTCTTGTGTTTTGTCCATGTGTGTTCTTGCTTAATAATAAATTTTCATCTATTGATTATTGCTGTTGCCTATATTAATGAATTATATGTGTGATTTTTAATTTCCAGCCCATTCAAAGCCAACAATATAATAATTTTTAAACAATATATTAAATAACCCAGCAAGGTGGGTAAAAATGTTTAACCCAACCAGCCGGGTCAAAATAACCCAGCATGTGTTCGGTCCGATATTTACCCAGTGCTGGGTTGCCAAATAACCCGAGCTGGGTTTTTTACCCAGCATTTTTAAGAGTGTACTCGCCTCCATGTTGTGCTTTATTTTAGTGGAACTTAATATATCTGTCGTAGCTTTCACATCTCATTTGAATATGCAGATTTGGTGCATCACGATTGGTTACGAGACACCAGTGGCATTTGGCTTCAGGCTAATGCATGTTAAATGACAACTGGTGGTGATATGGATCAGCAGATTCTTTTATTTCATTTGATATATAACATTTACACAAAACTTTCATCTAAAAAAGCATACAGGGAGAGTTGTAATACCATTTGAGTGCATTTAGAAGATTCACAGTCTTTTCCCTTTTAATAAGAGTACTCATTATGGAAATAAAATGATATAGGCCTATTATGCGCAAACTGAATGTAATTTTCAGACACTCAATTACATGCTATTTACAATTAATTTTGTTATTGCAGTTTACATTTATATTAAATGCAATTAGTTGACATTTTTGACCCACTTTAATAGAATTATATCTTTATATATAATTTCATAAATTGTCTTGAAATATGGTTCAAGTGTGCTGCCAAATGTACTGACAAGCATGTATGATAAACTAAAATATACTTTAATGGCATTTTTATTAAAATGTTGTTTTAAGTACACGACAAAAGCACATTCAATAAAATTAAGTGCACTTCTCTATCACAAGGGTGTACACCATTCATTTGCATTGTGTGGAAAAGAGCAGCGTGAACATTCTACTAAACGTCTCACTTTGACTTCCACAAAAGAAACTCATACAGGTTGACCATGTTCATTTCTGGGTGAACTGCCCCTTTAAAATTGAACACAGATTGACAATGCATGAAATATTTTAAAGCGTATATGCCATTCAAAGTTGTTGCAGTAATAAATGGTAGGATATGGCCTCGGGCATCTATTCAACTCGGAGGTCCGAGGGAGTCCGGCCACACCAAACTGAACTGTGAACTTGCAACTTCCCGTGCTGTAGGCGTCTGTTGCTAGGAAACAAGTGGCCCACTCAGTCCATTTCAGCTGGGGTGAAATGTGAATGTTTTTCTTCACTTTTTTTCTAGGAGCTTTGGCTGGCCATCTTTTATTGATGTACAGTTTCCTTTGAGTCGCAATGAGACTTTCTGTGGGCCAGGACACTTTCAAAAGAGAGGAAATGGGGGTGTGTTCGGAGGTCAAATGGTCCCTTTTGTGGGGCTCCTGGGGGACAATGACAGTGGGGTGATGCTATGTGGAGGCGAAGGGGTGAGATCCTTTGGGACAGACAGGGGTATAGCAGGTCTGGGGAGGGGAGAGACTGCATGCTGCCAGAGCTCATGCGGAAAAGTCCAGAGGCAGAGAGAGAGATCATCAATTTTTAACCATGCTTCGTTCTGTATTCTTTTTAGCACAGCATAAGCAAACAAGTTCACCCCAGGGGCTGAAATTTGAATAAGCAAATTCTTGCTCCTGATGTTTTTAATGAGTTCAGTGCAGATGCATCAGAGTAGACTGGCTTTTTATGGCATCCAAAAACGAGGACACAAAATAATTACTTTTCTTGTCAATAGAATACTTTCTACTTTACGGGGGAGCAGGGAAGACTGTAACGCCAAATAAATAAGCAATAAAAACCCAATGTGATTATACCCTTGTCATAGCAGGTATCTACAAATTCAATCCTCCACCTTCTTCCAAAAATAGACAGATATTACAGTACAATACAAATCATTTGTAAACAATAGTTAACATGAACTAACAATGACAAGTAATTCTAAAGCATTTTTAACATCTAAAATGTTATAAAAAATTAAAGTTGCATGTTTATATCATAGTCCTGACTGAGATAATATTAACTAACAATAAACAGTTGCATTCTTATTAAAAAACATAAACACTTTTTGTATAGATTTTTACTATATATATATATATATATATTTTTTTTTTTTTTTTTTTTTTAATGTTTTTTTTGTTTTTTTTAATCAGGTGCCATAATATTTTTTTTTATTAAATTACCACAGTGCATATTTTTCAAAATCCCTCCTTCACAAGTTGCATATAGTATCATATTCAATTAAGTCATTTAAATGAGACTATTAAATTGAGACAAATGAAAGGGCCTTGGTAATGACTTTTGAGGTAATCTTTATTGAACAGTTTCAGAATAAATGAATAAAAACCATAAAGTGTTACAGTTTCTGGCTCTCACCCTTGTTTGTAATTCAGTGGGTGTTTCTGCAATGATCCAGTGAATCGTGCATCATTTTCTTGTAAAACCTTACTCTGATTCTGTGTTTTCTCACAGAAATATCACACTTGATAGTGCAGTCCACCTGCTTTGGTCATGTATGTGTGTGTCGTTATTCATTTTCTGCTTGAAATGGTTCATGCTTGCTTTGTTAGTGAAGTGGGAAGTTGCCAGATTCCTCTTTTTCATCCTTATTTTGTGTTCTTATTTTGCATTTGAAAGGACCACCCATTGGGCTCGGAGGAGAGAGATTCTCTTTGGAATATTAATGGGCTTCTCCTGGGAAAACTGCCCACAGAATAGGCCACTCCATCGCTGTCTCTGTTTCCGCTCAGCTGTCCTGAGGGTACGTGAGGGTGTTCGGTACAATCCGGTCTGGAGAAACCTCAAGTACACCTCAAACTTTTGTTTTGATGTTTCATTAAGAACTCTTGAAGTTGAACGTTTCTTTTTTTTTTCCACACAGAGTACTGCTTTTATTACACAATAAAAAGCACAGGAACGGCTACATTTATTATGTCAAATTCCTCCGTCTCAACTTTACAACCGTAATCAATAAGAAGACATTGACTGAAATGAGTTGGCCATTAGCACGTGAGGGATTAGGGCTTGTTTGAGCATTGGAAAGAGGTGACAATGATGCCGATCACCACTGGTTTTCATCACCGGAGCTGCATAGTGCGATGGCAGAAGCCGAGACATCTCATCTGTTTCGCCGTTATGAGAGTGACCGTCCTAATGACTTCTACAGACGCCAGAGCTCGCTGAAGTCATTGCTCTTTTCTTTCAATCCCGTTTGCATTCTTTATCTGTATTTGACTCTCTGTCACTTGCTTTCAGTCATTGCACCGTCTCCTCTGCCCCAGTCTGGGTCTCTGAGGTGAGCGCTGAGTTTTAGGCATATTTATGTGAAGAATCGAGTTCGTCATAACCGGTCTGCCAAGCTGTGAATGAAATGAGATGAATCTGAAATGGTAGAGAGGGCAATAACGAATGGTGATGGAATGCTGGAAAAAAGTATACATGCAAATATTTAAAAGTAATGAAAGTTTTTGAGTCTCTTATGCTCACCAAGGATAAATTAATTTCATAAAAAATACTGTAAAAATTACAACATTGTGAAATATTATTTCAATTTAGGAGAACTGTTTTCCATGTGAATATGTGTTAAACTGTAATTTATTGCTATGATTAAAGCTGTATTTTCAGCATCATTACTGCAGTCTTCAGTGTCACGTGATCCTTCAGAAATCATAATAATATGCTGATTTGCTGCTCAAGAAACATTTCTGATTATTATTAATAAAAACATTTGTGCTGCTTCATATTGTTTTGTGGAAACGTGATACAATTCTTTGATTTTTGTTCCTTTACAGCATTTATTTGAAATAGACATGTTTGTAACAATGTACAATGTGTTTATTATCACCTGATCAATTTAAATCAAATTATTAATTTCCCTATAATTTTGAATGGCATATGGCCATGCATGGATGGATGGATGGTTTTCAGGGACATATCCCAATCTAGAAAGAGTTAAGTAATTTCGCAGTTAGTGCATATTTTACACAGAAATGTCCCATCTCATATCCTGGGTAAATATTAGTTTTGTGGGCATAATAATTTAAAACTGGCCCTGTATTGAAACAGCTGGGACCAATAGACCTCTGACCCTCCACTGGATCGCTGTGGGCTGCTGTTCCTGTCGTCTCTTCTTCACATATTAATACTATTTACAAAGGGAAAGCTGTTTTTATTGAGCTTATAATGGAACGTGACTGTAATCAGAGAAACCCTGGAGCGAAGCGTGACGTATGTTCAGTATCACTACAGTGTCATTTATAAACTCACGACTCTGCAGTGTTAAAGCCAGAAGATGTTAATTGTTTCTGGTTTTGTAATTACATCCCAGCACAGATGACGCAATCACAAAACAGAGCTGAAAATGACAATAAATCAGTAGAACATGATGGCTTTGGCATGACAGGCTTGTCAATATTTCCCTTTGCTGACCGTTTAGAGGAACAAACCTGGGGAACCACATAGGAAAACCAAACGCTGTTTTCACACGAACAATGCTAGTGTTATAATGAGCTGACTATAGGGCCCTCCTGCTGTTTCATCTGCGTAAGAAAACTAACGTTCGTCATCACCGAAGACATTCCCCCCCCCCAAGGCTAAACACAAACATACATATTCATGCTTACCGCTGCAGAAGCGTAACTAGATGCAGATTATGAGACAATAACAAGCCGTAGGTGTCTGTTTTATTCTCACTTTTATTGCAAATATAATACAAAAGATGAGCTTCTTCAAAGGCAGTAAAATGTTAAACTTTTTAAAGACAAAAAACTTGTTCAGTCTTGTGTAAAAAAGATAGCAACATCAGTTCTGAGACGGCTGATGTTGAGTAAAGCACAAAATCGGGAAGGGAACTGTATAAGCAAACAAAGATGCCGACTAACTAACTAACTAACTAACTAAAAAACAACTACAGCTTCAGATTAGAGTCGTAACACTTTCCAAATGAAAGACTACTCTTCCAGTTACTTCAGAAACTGCATTTTGTGCATGACACGACTGGTTAGAAATAAGGACAAATAAACATTTCAAATAGAAAAATCTACATACGATAAATAAACATGATGAATACAGAATTGTACCCCTATTAAGTACCAGACCTCTGTCTAAATGGCCCGTTGGATTATATGTCACCATATTCAGAGGCGCAAAATAACAATTCATTTTTTCGTATAAAGTATTAAAGAATAAAATGCAAATAATTTCTTTGAAATAAAATTAATACTAATAAATAAATTAAAGGGGTTAAGATGGGATACAAAAGGAGGGGCTGTAAGACGACACCTGCAGGCCTGCAGGCAGCTAATGACAAGCAGAGGTCAAAGGTCACTTCCTGGAGCTGCAACACATGCTGTAAGACACTCAGTAAATTCTCAGCTGCCGCTGCCACGTAGATATTCCCGCTAATTCGCTTCTAACATTTGACAGGCACTGATGCTGGTTGGGGATAAAAGCGTGAATGAAAGCTGGTAAAAAACACGGTTGGATAGGAATGATATTTTACAGGAACATAAATAAAGAGCACAGAGTCAAACTATAAAACATAAAATGCACCACGCAAGGACTAGGCTGTTACTGATGGAAAAAGGTGGGAGAAGAACAAGGAATGACTACCAAGAGTGGTTTAGTAAAAATAGACTTTTCTACAAGAAAGAAGAAACAAAAAAAGAACATGTTAAGAAAACATACACAGTACATATTAAAGGATCAATAATCAATAAGTCCTCACAGAGGAATCATTTCTCAAATATTTTTCATTTCTTGCAAACAAGGCTAAAAATATATATTCTAATCACAATTTCAGGCGATTAAAAGGCACGTCGGGAGCCGTTTTGTTTTTTTCTTGAAGTCCAGCTTTCTTTCCTACATTTCATTGTTTCGTGTGTGTGTGTGTGTGTGTGTGTGTGTGTGTGTGTGTGTGTGTGTGTGTGTGTGAGTGTGTGTGTGTGTGTGAGTGTGTGAGTGCAATTCAAGTGTGTGTTTTAAAGAGAGTGGATCCCAGGTGAAAAAAGTGCACTTCCATAATATTCTTAAGGTGCTCTATTTATGCGCATTAAAAAATAAATCCTTTAGTACTTCTTAAGAGAAGCTTAAGGTGTGTACTCAACTGTGCTATTTTTGGACACCATGAATATTAATATAAATGCACTTTTAACATACTATCTCTCTCTATTTAAAAAATGTATTTAGTTACCACTTGTAGAACCTCAAGTGTACTACAAGCTAATTTTTTTAAATACAGAGATAGAGTGTTAAAAGCACATCTTAGTTTAATATTCAAGGTGTCCCAAAATAGCACAGTTGAGGGCACACCTTAAGTTTATCATTTTTAGGATATTAAGTACAAATGTAGTGCACATAAATAGAGCACTTTAAGTACAATTCTGGAAGTGCACTTTTTTTTTCACCAGGGGAATGATGCGGAACGAGTCCCATCGGTGTCTGCTCAGGGTCTGGACAGCTGTGTGTAGACCGGCTGCTGGTCCCAGTGCTGGGGACTGTGGTTGGGTTGGGGAATGGAAGGAACCCCTGTAGAGTCAGCGATGGGTGTATACATGGGCCTCTGGCTGGAGCTCATGTAGCTGAAGGTGGAGTACAAGCCGGAGCTCTGACCTCCAGCGTGGGTGTAATAGGAGTTGGCGCCGCCCTGGTGGTCAGAGTAGTCGTACTGTGCCCGGGTGATGGACGGGAACGAAGTGCTGTAGTGCTGGAGGTGCTGGACGTTGAAGGAGCCGTAGGTGACTTGCTGTGGAGAACCCTGATCGTTGTAGTGGCTGGGGCTGAGCTGCTCGGTTTTGATGTGTGTCGTTCTCGGTTGCTCTTGTTCTCCAGTCAGCTGGGCGTTCGGAGGGCTGCCGTTTTGAGGCTTCCCCATCCAGGTGGCATATCCGCCTATGTAGGATGCATTGGTGGCATGCCCGTTCGGCGGCAGGTACTGATCAAACTCGTTGACGTCGAACGTTTCAATGACGTCGCTGCTGAGCTCGCCGATGTCCACGTCGTGGAAGTCGATGTTGAGCGGGCGTCCCGTGCTTTCCTGAAGCGGACGGGCCTCTCGCTTCAGATCCACTTTGCCTTGCTGCGCGTCAGTCTTCGGAGTGGTGGGAGGAGTGGGCGGCCCTTGGGACTGGCCTGTTTGGAAACGGTGGAGGAGGGGAGAGAAGTTAGAGCGCCGTTTAAGAGATGACGCAACAGCCAGAGCCAAGGAAAACAACTGAGACAAACTCGAATTGCCAATCAATTACTCGTAATGAATCACTTCTAAAATAAAGGTTTTTGTTTACGTAATATATATATGTGTGTGTACTGTCTATATTTATTATGTTTATATAAATACACACACATGCATGCATATATTTCAGTCAAATCTGTTATGTTTATATATTATATATATTTATATTATATGCATATAAAGATTTAGATGTAAATATTTTCTAAATATATACTGCATGCGTGTGTGTGTGTTTTATATATACATAATAAATATACACAGTACACCCAAATGAGACCCTGGAGCACAAAAGCAGTCATAAGCAGCACAGGAATATTTGTAGCAACCGCCAACAGTACATTGTATGCGGTCAAAATTATACTTTTTTTTAATGCCAAAACTTAGTGGGATAGTAACTAAAGATCATGTTCCATGAAGATATTTTGTAAATGTCCTACTGTAAATATATAAAAACAATTTGATTAGCAATATGCATTGCTAAGAACTTCATTTGGATATATGTTTTTTTTTTGCACCCTCAGATTCAGATTTTCAGAGTTGTATCTCAGCCAAATATTGTCCTATCCTAAGAAACCACACATCAATGGAAAGCTATTTATTCAGCTTTCAGAATATCTCAATATCATAAATCTCAATGAAAGTGAAAAAAAAGACCCTCATGACTGGTTTTGTGGTCCAGGGTCAACAATATATTATTTTGGATGTGATTAATCGTGATTAGTCGTTTGACAGCACTACTCGATTCCACCCACCTGAGTGCTCGCTGGGCGAGTGCACCTCTCCCATGCTGGACGCGGGCGAGTCGGCTTGCTGGAGGGCTTTGAAGAGGGCGGTTGGGGAGATGTGAGTCTGCTCGCTGCCGTCCTCAGACTCGCTCTGGCCGTTCTTCACCGACTTCCTCCGCCGGGGCTGATACTTGTAGTCGGGGTGATCTTTCTTGTGCTGAACCCTGAGGCGCTCAGCCTCCTCCACGAAGGGACGCTTTTCACCCTCGTTCAGCAATCTGCCAATGAACACAGCAATGAATCTTACAGTGCATACTTATACTAATGTGTGGACTGCATAAATTGCACGCACCCATTATGCATATGAATTAATGCAAATACAGTAGTCAACATTATGCATATGAATTAATGCAAATAAAAAAGTCAACATTTGAAGTGGATCAAAACCCTTCTTCACATTTGTTCTACAGCCAAAACAATACCCGTTCTTGTCTTAGGACAACTTTTATAAACTTTTTTGATCCATTTCAAATGTTGCTTACTGCAATTATTTGCACATTTAAATCTGCCAGTGAGCACAGCAATTAATCTTACAGTGCATCATGTTACTATTGTGTAGACTGCGTGCGATTGCATGCACTATTATGCATATGAATTAACGCGGAAAAAAACTAAATTTACCTCCAAAGTTTGCCTAGAGTTTTGCTGAGCTCGGCGTTGTGGAGGTGCGGATACTGATCCGCGAGCTTCCTGCGCGCCGCTTGCGCCCACACCATAAACGCGTTCATCGGTCTCTTCACGTGAGGCTTGTTTTTGCCCGAGCCGTTCACTCTCACCGGCATGGGCACCAGCGTCCAGTCGTAGCCTTTCAGCACCTGAGACACCGCGTCTCGGATGCACACCGGGAACTTGTCCTCTTCGTCCTTCTTGAACTCGCCGAGCGTCGCGTCCGGAGCCGCGAGGCGGGTGTTCTCGGTGTCGGAGCCCGATCCGGAGCCCGGGGAGCCCGCGGAGTCCTCGGACATGCTCGGACTTGGGGCATCAGACAGACACTTCTCTTGCTCCTCTGTCATTTTCAGGTAGGGATCTAGTAGATTCATGTGAAGACTGTAGATGGACGATCTCAGAGAATTGGTGCTGCTGAGCGTTTTGCCTCCCCAAAATACGTCCCAACTACGTTCCTGCAAATCCACTGAATCGCAGCGCTCGCTTTCAGAGGGCAAGCGTTTGAGGGTGTTCTGCTGGTGTTTGCAAAAGCAAAGTGCTCCCTGTGCGCTCCTGTGTAGTATTTCCAAGAGAGAGACGAACTTTGGTATGTCAGCTGAGCGCGCACTGGCTTTTAAACCCGACGCGCTGTGACGACAAGGAAAACGATGCCTGCTCGTGCCCACCCCTCTCTCACTCTCAATAATTATCACTCACAATTTAACATTTCAGAAGTCTGCTTCAGAAAGCACTGTTTTCATAAGAAGTGCTTGTTGGAATCTCTTACTGCTGTATTCTGAAAACGCGTACGCGTGTGAAATGTGTGTCTCACCAAGTGTGAAATGTTTAAAATGTTTATCTTTAGGGTCGTGCAAAACACCACACACACACCACGCAAGACTTCAAGCGTTTGCAAACAATCAAACGGGCTTAATATTCAAGCCACTGGCTTTAATTCGTTTATTTAGTGACTCATTTTGGACAGCTTGGCTCGAGGAGATGTTACTCGGTCTTAAAGCTTTCCACTCGCACTAATTCCTTCTTTTCGACAGGTTTGGAGAAGTTGCAAATATTGTTGCATCTATTGATCGAGTCGGGCAGTCCAGAGATGTGTCGGAGTGATTCGCTGGGTGTCTTCGGGGAACTGACCGATAGGGGGAGACAGAGCTCTGTGCTCAGTTCGCTTCAGTCCTGTAGTGCTGGTCAGACTTGGCAGAGTTGGTCTGTGTATAATAATGCAAATATTGGTCATGAATGTTAACGTCTCTGTATTTTCTCTCACACAGCATTCAGGGGGAGACTGTGGAGTTTTGATACATATAACTGTTGATTCTCTTTATATAATAGGCCTTTTTCAAATATTGAAAATAATACATTAATATCATAGGAACGGTGTTCTATTAAATAAAGTAATGTTGAAATCTACAGATCATCTCTAAATTGTTTACATTTGTCAAGTACACTGTGCTTTTGCAACCTTCCCAACGTCATTACGCTGACAGAAAACAGACATTTGACATTGTATTTTATTTGTAATTTATTTAATCCATGCATTTATTGTGGAAAAAATACTTGTTTAGAACCACCTCATCTCCATTTCACCTTAAAACTCTAAATTAAAAATAGCAATGCATAATACACATTGTTAAGCTGTTTTTAATGTAGTTTATAATTAAATTTTCTTTATACACATATTGTGGTGCTCATGTGTGAAACTGATTTCACTGGTTTTACTCACTTGGATTGATTGAAGACATCTTTCAGGATTTATTTTTGTTCAACTTTGAGTTGCATATGAACTACACAAATAAAAGAAACCCTCAATAAAAGGCAACCGACGAGTGTTTTGTAGCATGCATGCAGATCTCTGATTCTCTCTCCTGATCGGTGTTCGGGCCGAGGGAGAAAGACAGACTTCTGGATGTTGTAAAGCTGTTTGTTTGCGTTATGTCAAGCTCTTGTAATGCACAACCAGTCAGTAATCCTATCTGCCCCGCAGTTTAATCAAGGCTCAGCTTCCACTTACAGAACGTGCACTGTGAGCGTTTTGATTCGTCCTCGCTCCGACACACAGCGTTTATTTTCATTGGATGTGTTTATTTAAATGATTCACTTCAAGCATAAACATAACAGAACTTTTAGGACCTTCGTCAATAGCACGTTGCCATTTCTGTTAACAGCACGCTGCTAATAGGAAGGAGATGCTTGGTCTATTTATTGTAATGCGGACTTAAGTGAATACAGGAGTGAATGACAGCTTTTCAACTTTGCATACGCTTATCAAGCCATCTTTTAACAACTGCTTGTTTTTTTTGCATTAAGCTCCTGTTAGCTGCTGGCTGCAATGATACTATTACCTCTGATACAGCCAATTAGATACACTCAAAAAAATATTTAACCCCAAAAGTTAAAACTTATGTAATTCAATTAGATGTCAATTTTCCATCCAATTTAATCACATAAATCCAATGCAAAAGTTAACATTTAAGTAAGCTTCACCCCTTCATGTTTAGTTAACGTGAATTAATTAAATAAATGTTATGATAACTGATGAACTGTGATTTATGCGTCTATAATACATAAACTTTACTCATTTCCAATAACTTATTGTTACTTGCTTTATATAATTACCTTACATTTTCTTAATTCTATCAAATAAATAGTCAAAACATGTTACATTTTCAAACATTTATTGTGTTGTAATTGCTCCATGAGTCAAAAGTAACATCCAATCTTACCAAAACAAACAAAAAAACAGCATTAACGCAAGACATACTGTAATGTAGTACTTAACAAATAAAGGCAACTGTTTTCTGCAGTTTCATGAATCCTTCTAAACTTAACCTTCCAGTAGTTATGACTCATTTTTTACTTTTTAGTTTTGTGTGCCTACAAGTAACAGGGATCAACAAGGAACCATACTTCAACATCAAATATGAATTTCACATTTTCAAGGTAACACTGTAATATCATTGCATAGCACGGTAAACAATGTGCTTTCTCCTGATCTATAACACAAAACACAAATGTAAATGGTCCCTTATCTTCCTAAATATTTGTTAAAACAATCAAACAACCAGGACCCTTAGAGAAAAATACAATAATATAAAATATAAGTGAAAAATAAAAGCAATTATTTTACATCACATATATAAATTTTTCAACACTTTTATGCACACAACAGTTTTTCATATTTCAGCATCTACGCCAGCAAAACGTGTCCTACTCATTGCAGAGGGAGTATGCTGCATACCTAAAGATCTCCTCAGCCATGCCTTCAGCAATGTCAGACCTTAGTTTGGGTTTGTGGAATAAGTAGCATTACACTTTTGTTGAACTCTGTGTCAGCTCTCTGAAGCTGAATTTCAGCAGAACATGAAAAAAGAAAAAGTACTATGACAAGGCAAAGAACTGGAGACGTAACCCAAGACAGTCTCGATGCTACTGGTAAATTAATTATTTTTTATAAGTTGACTTCCTGGACTCAATAGCAATATGGGTAACCTCTCCTGTATCAAAAGTTTCAGAGTTACAGGAAGCAGGAAAGTGCTGTCTCTTGCATGCTGGAATTAGTGTCATCAGTTTGTAATAATATATCTTTCAGGGCATTCTTGTCTAAAAGTTTTCAATGTCCCTCCAGTTGTTGGAAACATGTAGGCAAACAGCGAATGTCCTATTCACTGAAACATTTCAATTTTAAGCGCTTGAACCTTTGGGGAAAGCTTGCTGCCATCTAAATTCATCAGTACCTTCTGGAAGAATTCAAATGTGAAATTGAGCCTTTGAGAGTAGCTTAAGTTGAGAGCGTAGATCAGTCCGAAGAGCATTACTAATCCAAAGGAAATACTCTTTAAGTGATGTAGCACAACTCCAACATCAACCGGCTCATCCTCCGCACCAGCACCATCTTTGCGAATCACAAAAAGCCCCAGAGTGGTCTCAGACATTTCTATTTCAGCTTCTTCAGGGTTGCAGTCCTAAAGCCAAAATAAGTAAATCAATATTAAATAATTTAATAATAAATAAACAAATAAATAACACATTTTCAGTTTTACTGAAATAGTGGCAACATACATGATGCAATTGTATATTAGGTTCTTAAAAATATATACAAATACAATATGCAAACCTGGAATTCTTTGATTATTGTTGTCATGTCCTCATTGAGGTACACACACAGACTCTGTATGACACAATCTCGTTTAATGTGTATGTCGCCACACTGAAAATTTGACAAAATTAAACAATATCAGAAATGGCACTATAATAAAAACTCATTATAGTTTGATATTTGTTATAGCGTCTAAATAAATTAAATGCAATTTACCACACCTTGTCTGCAGCTGCCATAATGCGTGATATCTTCTGTCCAGAAGCACCTCCTTTGCTGCTGAAAACCTTCTGTAGAGTAGCAGTGTATTTGTCCAGCTGTGCCAAGAACTTTTACAGAAGTGGCACAGTCGTTATACGCATGAATTTTGCGTTTATCTTAGAGAAAAAAGGGAAATGAAGACAATTGCATACAGGCGTATCGTGGAGGAATTCATTGAAATGTACAAAATATTTATTGTGTAAATATCAATAAC
Source organism: Schizopygopsis malacanthus (assembly GCA_027474115.1). Taxonomy (NCBI): domain Eukaryota; kingdom Metazoa; phylum Chordata; class Actinopteri; order Cypriniformes; family Cyprinidae; genus Schizopygopsis; species Schizopygopsis malacanthus. The sequence continues at coordinate 27,980,151 of CM049883.1, forward strand.
ACTTACTTCATTTACTGTGAACAGAGCAGGCCACCTGCTTTGTAAATCAGAAACCATTGGCAAGTCCTCAACCAACTCTTGCCGCCTATAGGAGAAGGTGAAGTGAATTTTTTCCTTAATGACTGCCTCATTATTTTTCTTTTTCACTTCAGTTAAGAGAGCTATTCTTTCCTTCTCCATGCTTTCTGCTGTTTCTCCTTTTGGAGAAACAGCACTTCCATGGACACGATTTGTTTTAACAGGACATCCTACAAACATTTACATGCAACTTTAATATACTGTCGAGCGTGTTTGTACAACACTTCAGCATAGTTGTAAAGCATATTTATAGAAAATCTGAATGTAACGTTACGTCGTTAAACGATGGCTAATCTATTATAACGTTACATATAAAAAAGTCATACACGCGTAACGTTAATCTGCCTAAAAAGATGAACATAGTTGACCACATACATCTTATAATTACCTAAGTTGCACATATTTGATAACAGATTTGTTTTTACGCGAAATCCTAACATTTAACGTTAGCGTTACATGGTCTAACACATTTGCAAAGTTAATGTAACGTTAAATCGAGATGACAAAAAATAATAATAATCTGCTTATATGCAAAAACAATGCACATAAATTACTCAAACGATAGTAACGTTACATTTTAAAATGGTCAAGATAAGGTTAGCAGGAAGGCCGAAAATATCTAACATTAACGTTTGTTCATTCGCCAAAAAGTGCAGTTAGGGCAGTAAATCACGATCGATCAAATCATAAAAATAGTTTATGTTTAAGTCTACATCAATTATAAATGAAGAAAATAATTTACCTTGTATAATCTCCTCATCTGTTCTTCATTAATCTTCCTTGCTACCGTTGAGTCAACGTCGCGCCTTGCCGCCTTCAGTGTGTTTTTTTTTTTCAAATCTAATACATGCGCATGCGCAACATCTGCATTCACGATTTACTGCCAAAAATTAGGTATAGTTTATGTAATTTGATCAGGTTGGTTTCGGATCTATTACATTCATGTTGAGAAAGCGTAATTCAGAATAATAATAGTTATTTTATACTTTTTTAAATACACTTAATTTAAATTGTTTGCTTAATTTCAATTACTGGCAAGAATCATTTTTTTGAGTGTACCACATCTGCACTATAACAGTAACTTGTGCTTTAAAAGTTTCACTAACCACTGGTTTTACGAAGGTGTTCAAGTACTAAAATGTTATGTGAGTGCATTGTGATGAACTCATACCACCTGTTGAGCAGAACTCACATCTGAGTCACGAATAGCGATCGCAGTCAAATGAGACGGTGAAGATACACCTACGCCACAGTCAAAAACTCAAATGTTTCAGGAACAGATGGCGAAAAGCTGTGCATTTTGTATTAACTTGCCCCTATATGTTAATTTGATCTGTTTTGGCTTATCATATTTTTGTATTTTGTTGGCATTATATTTCGTTTTTTAAGATTCAACTCAGTTCTGTTACAGCTGTCATAACTTATGTTAACCAAATCCGTCACTGTTACATTAAAGCGATGATCATGTACAGGGCTAAGCAGTCTTGGGAAACTTCCCATCTTTTCTTAGAGTGGGGGTGTGAAGATTTTGAGCAAACATTAAAGGTAAACTGGCAAACCGTGTTTGTCTCCGAGGTGTTTAAGGAGCATTGTCGTTTCTCTTTGTGCTTTTCAGAAGTTCTTGTTTTTGGCACAGAAATGGTGCACCGCTAATTAGACTTTAAGAACAAACTGGCTTATGTTGTCTGTGAAGTCAGGCGCTAGTTTGTTAAACGTGACTTTTTCTAGTATTTCTTCAAACGAGCTTCTTGTCACTGCCATCTTGACTCCTCTGCCATAGACAAAAAGACCAGAAGTCTAGAAACTCTAACTTTACTAACTTCTGGCAGACTTTGTGGCCAAGCATGCCTGTGCTTTCTACTGAATCCTGCATGGAAATGTATTCATTTGACACCATGCGAGTGATGTTTATCTACAGCTCTAATATTTCTGAAACTACACACATATAACATTCCTCAGAAAGGCATGTGTAAGTACAAATGTGTCAGGACATTGGTAACAACACTTTTTTTCCACTTCACTGTGTAACAGGAATTATATAAATACTATTTGTAACAACATGTAACATAAATACAACCTCATTGTGTAACATCAGAGTAATTACGTGGTAAATCCATAGGAATTATTTACTTAATATAAAGTGTAAGACTTTCTTCACTAAAAAGTGCTGTTAGTCCTTGTTACACATTTGTACTTACACATACCATTCACTGGGTTGTTACATATGTGTAGTTACACAAACATTAGAGATGTACTATTGAACAATGTGTACTTACACTGTGGTTACATGCTACGTACACATCTAGTTACTATGTAAGTACACATGTATTAGGGCCACAATATAAACTGGGACCAAAAAAAAGGTAATTGTGAGGTAAAGTTATTCAGAATATGAGAAATAGTCGTAATTCATGAAATGAATTTTCAGTTGTGATTCATAGTCATATTACACAATGAAACATCGCAATGTCAAGAAATAGTCACAATTGTGCGATTCATATTGTAAAAAATAACGTCGTAATTGTTGAGGTTAAGTCACATTGAGAGAAAAAAGTCATAATTTTGTGAGATATAAAGTCACATCACAATTAAAAGAACCAAAGACTTAAACTACTTCAGTCTGTGTGCATTGAATTTATTTAATTCACGAGTTTCACAATTTGAGTTGAATTACTGAAATAAATGAACTTTTCCACGACATTCTAAATTATTGAGATGCACCTGTA
>CM049883.1:27987954-28025454 GCA_027474115.1 Schizopygopsis malacanthus
TTTGAATTTCACATTAATTTTCACAAGTGTGACTACTTTTTTAGGACCACTTAACCTTTTGAAATCATGTTCACGATTTATGTCTGTTCATATAGCCAGTGCCACAAAAATCACCAAGTTTTGTAAAAGATTACCAGAGAGTTAAAACATGAGAAATAAAACTACATAAATATATGAACCTGTATGAAAACGTGCTATTTATTTGTGTGTGATATTTATTTGTAATTAATCTCAAATGGCCTGAGCTAAAACATCTTAAATTCAGATTATAATTTTTTCTTTGGTTCATAGATTTGCAAATGTGTTAGTGTTTAATTGAGTTTTCACATTAGCGGTTTAAGACAAAGATATCTTATACAAATACTTCTAAGCTGAGAGTAAAAGTTGTCTGATGTCTTCACACACTATCATTGTGCTCGTTTGTGGGCTTGCTGCATCATTATCGGCCGTCGACGGCTGACTGAAGGTCATTGTTTGCGTCAGCGCAGCACATTAACGTGTCTGTTTATGCACGATTGCTCATGCTTATTCATGACCGAATCCTTACTTTTTGTCTGTTTGGAAGCGGTCGCATGCATGCATGCATATGTGTGCGTAGCATTTATACGTGTGTGTGACGTCTCACCGCCCTAATCCACGGCCCTTGGCGCTGCATTGTACCGCATATTAGACTTGTCATGCAACTAAGTTTGAATTTCTAATAAAAAAATCCAGTCTGAGCTTTTCAAAACAAAACCTTTTAGTAAGCGCACCGGTATCAACTAACAGGGCAAATAAACACAGATGAATGTCACTCTATTCCCGAACAGAACTGATGCTGTTCCCAACCCAAAACATCGGCTTGCACTGTAACACCAATGTAAAATAACTCGCTGACCTTCCCAGAATCCCCCAGCTCCGTGTCTCATTGCCCAGTCATGTATATCGCAAACAGCTCACATCAAAGCCCTCGACACGGACCCTTATTGCTCATAATTGTTGTTTGCTTGGAATTAACACTTTTAATAAACCCATTTCTGAATGTGCACTCAAGCTAATGTTCATAGTAAATATTAGCAAAGGGTCGCTGACGTCTGCCGACCTAATATGGCGTTTAAGCGGGCTTAGATTCCTCTTCCTTTCTATAACACAGAAGTGTACAAGGCCTCCTCACACAGAGCCAGCGTTAGCATGTGTTGACTAGCGGCGTGAGTCTAGTGACTCGCTGGAGACGTCACACTCAACAAACAACAAGAACATAAACAAACCGGTTTAATGAACCGGTAAACGAGTGGATACGATTGGATGAGGTTCCTGGAGCCCTAAATTGCACCGAGTGATTCAAAAGTAGATGTAATTCTAATATTGTTTTTGCTAGAAATATATATCACATATTTTATTAGAGTATCGTAGATGTTAATCACTACTTACCCTTGTGAAGAAGATATACACTTTAGCATCATTTTGAAAGAGTCCTTATTACATAAAAATACATTTTAATAGCATACTTAAGTGTGAACTGAATGTAACGTTTTCAGATATTTATTGATATTTGCTAATAAATGAAAATGTATTCTTGTTTAAATCTATATTAAATGCAATTAGTTGAACTTTACAGTGTTTTTTGGCCTAGGACTTAAGTACATCTTTATATGTAATTTCATAAATACTTCTATTGACTTTGTAATATGGTTACTCTCAAATATACTGACATTTATGGTAAACTAAAATATACTTTAATGCCATTTTTGTCGAAATCTGCATGTCATGTGTTTAAATATATTTGTAATTACACATTTGTAATGATTAAGATGCAAAATATATTAACTGTATTAATCCACTATAGTTAAAATTATAATCAAGTACTTTACATGTGCTTTAGTGTGTTAGTCAACACATCACAATAACTTTAAAGCATGACAAAATATTTAAAATGTACTTTAAAATAAAACTTTAATTTTGACATTACAAAGTGCACTTTTTAAAAACGTTAAGCAAAGTTAGTGTACACTTGAATGTACATTTAGTAGCCTACACTTAAGTGGCCTTTTCACATTAATATTACATTGTCTGCAAGTAGAGTTTTTGTAAGATAGACTTTTAAGATGCAATACAATTAAGTGCACTTCATCTTCACTAGTGCTTTCACAGTTGAGAAATAATTGCGAACCAATATTAGCATTATTAATCTTTTTTAGAGACTGTATTATGGAGCTTCTTGATGTAGTGTGCACAATTATGCACACTATCAAAGGCCTAAGCAAGGATTTTAACACAGGAACTTCGCAAATATGTATATCTAAAGAACTCGAATGGCTACTACTGCTGAGGGGAAACACTAGCAGTGGGGGAGTTAGCGTGTTAGCATGTTCCTTTCGTTCCTGCTCCCCCTCTCACTCGTGTTCGGCCCTCCCTCCCTCCCTCCCTCTCTGTTCGTGGTCTGCTGGTCTCTTCTTTGTGTTCAGACGGAGGGCCAGTGCTGTGGGCTTCTCACTGGGTGCCAACCGATGCTATCGCTCTTTCAAAACAGACTCCTTCCCAGTCTTAGCATATTTCACACGCAGGACCAGGCAGCGTTCGACTGAATCTTCTTGTGTTTGCAAATACTTATGGGATACAAAAGTCAGAAAACTGGGATTTAAAAAAAACAATCTTTAGGATTTTTAAATACAAAACTAAAGCTGATAATGGGCCAAAGTTGAAATGTCCCATTTTGGTATCCACATCAAATCAAATTTACAATATGCATAAACTGCGTCCCAAATGACGCCCTAAACACCATGCACTTATGCACTCATTTGTGTAGTAGTGTATGAATTATACAAGGTTATTTTGTCATTTCTAAACAGATTCTGATAGCCCATCCCCCTCCGCTACTATGTAATTAAAGTTGCAACAGTTGAGTGCATAAAGTGTCCAACATCCCACGTTTTTTTTTTGGGGGGGGGCTATTTTAGTGCATCATTCGGGTATTTAAAGTGTACTTTTTATTTTGAATTGTTTAAGTGTGAACACGCTTACTCGCATTATTTATACTACAAAACAGTATAAAATAGTGCATATATACGCGATTTGGGATGCACCTTTCAAAAGCATTTTAAAATGCCAGTAAAGTGTACTTTAATGTTTTAAATAACTTTTGTGAAATTAAAATGTCAAGATATAAGTTAAATAATGTTCCATTGTCATTCAGCATAACAGATATGTTTATGTAAAATTAAGCTTATTCTGACCTGTTTCACTCATGTCTCAGACTTCTGGAATCCATTAAGTGTGGCATATGCACATATTTTATGTACCATGTTTTTTATTATGTCTAACATTTATTATTTTCATTTTAAGGAGGACATTTTGAGCTTCATAATTTAATCTTGTGTTTTATTTATTTTTTAATTTTAACATAAAGAGCTCATTTGAAGCGTGTTTGTTCTGCCATCCATAAAATGTTGTTTTTTGCTAGGTTTATGACTGACCACATTGCTCCCATTTTACGGTGACATTTTCGTCTGCAGTGAGAAATGGGGGGATTTGTGTTTCTGTCCCAGGCGTGTTCACGAGAAACCACACGCACTCGTTTCTAATGGGAGTCTTCCTGGCGAGCGCCAGCTCATGAACATGGAAACGTGGTTGCCCTCGTCAATCCAAGACCTACAATGCATCTCTCTCAAAGCAGACTGAGCCAGAGGAAAGCGCCGCGTCCAATACGGTCTCCTCGGCAAGTGCCGTGTTTGTTTTATTTCATGATTTTATTTTCCTTGCCTAACTCCCCCTGCTTTTCGGACTATTGAATGCTGAGGCGTAAGTGTTTATCTTGAAATTTTTTTGCAAAACGTCTCACAAAATGAAAATAAAGGTAGTGTCACACTGATAATATTTGGAGTGGCAAGTGGGTTGTTTTCCTTTTATTAAATGCTGATTAATATTCAGTGGTAGAAAGGTTAATACTGGCCTTTATTCCCCTGTATCCTGCAGAAAGCTTGCTTTTCTGGGTCTGGGGGCCGAAACGGCAAATGCACGGATGTCTGGTTTAAATTACTGAATAAGCTCAATTTCATTCACATTTTTGCACTTCATTTTTTTCTGTTTTTTTTCTTCAGGGTAGTTGTAATTGTCAAAATTTGGTGTCTTTCACAATCAGGGAAAACCTTAAACAGAGAAAAACGGCCTCATTACTTAAGTCGAATTTCCTGGGTTTTTTCTCCCCTCGATGCAAACCAGGACAACTCTTTAATTAGCAGGGAAACAGAAGTGTCGATGGTGAGACACACACGTTCACAGTCTCAGACGTTCCACAACAAGGCGTGATGAAGACTGCGATGATGAGATGGTAAAATTAAGGCAACCCCTCTGATTCACATGTAGTTATACTGTGGTGATGGTGAGCTTGCCAGTTTGGCCTCCAATCCTCCCACAATGAATCATACAGACCCATTACCAGAGCAGTGAGTGGGTGGGGTTTTTCATTTCCAAAATTGTGATCAGCCATGTTAACCATCTCCACATCGCACCTAATGTTGCTGTTCCGAAAACAAAGCTCCGCATCACAGCCTCCAGATTTGGCTTTCAAATTAGTGGGCATTTTTTAAGAAAATACTTTGAAAGTGTCATCGGAGGGTCTGTGGGCAAAGTACGAGCTCATGACTCTAGTTGTGACTCACGGGTGACCATATAGTGAGAAGTTGGAGGTGTCCTGGAAGAACTCAGTAACAGAAGCCTGCATTTTGACAGCTTTTCTAAGGTTTCCTGAAGGAAAAAGTGATACAGCCCAGGTTTCATCAGTGCTGAGTCACTGTCACCATTTGTGATTCTCTGAGAGCAACAGTAACAAGCCCTCCATCACTAAGAGCAGGGGCGCATTAATGCACGGGCTTCAAGGGGCTGGAGCCCAGGGGTCTACACTAGAAAGGCTGCAAGGAAATTATATTTTTCGAATAATTATGTATATGGGAGTATGCCGCAGTGACAACAGCATTCTGTAAACAAACTCACATACTCATTTTCAGCGACGCCTTGGTTGTAGTTGCCTATATAGTGAATGGTTCAGTTTAGGTTCCCCCCACACAGTTTGTGTAGTTGGTATGTTCCACCGATATACTGTAAGCGGAATGCAGCACAATCAATGCATTTGCTACTAGTAAAGTAGCCCTGCTCAAGAGTGTCTTTATGTTAACGTGCAGATTAACAAGATAAATAACACTGCTGTGTGAAAGGAACTGGATCGGACATCATACAGTGCGAGTTCAGTAATTTGCGTGGATGTAATACGTGTGTCTGTTAGCTTAAATGAATTCAACGCAAGCACGACATGTTTCAAAATAAAAATACAACATTCCACATTTATGCCAACATGTCGTGTTGTTTCGTTCTACTGATGATGAATAATGAATATTTCGTGTGATTTATGGTGTTTAAATCATACCTGTAAACTCACATTTCAGCCAGGAAAGTTTTGATAACATTTTATTTTCATATTACCTCCGTATAAAGCATGTAATAACGTAGTGTTATGTAACGCTATATTCTGCGGTTCCTAAGCGCTACCTTGTGGCAAAGAATGAATTTGCATATTCACTTATATTCACATTTTACGCAGAACAGTGAGTGCGTTTACCTGCACCCTCTCAATGCGATTATAATGACAATGTTTCGATTAATCTTTACTTCATGTAAACGCAATAGTTTGATTTAAATAATTGGATTAAGCTGATAATCGCAGCAAGCATAACATATGCCGATTTTAATCGAAATATACAGGATGTAAACACCTTAATCGCAGTATTGCCGCTCTGACCAAAGTGCGCATGCGCCCGTGATGTACATGCATGACGGGACGCGCACCTGTAGTAATACACAGATTAGAAACGATGGAGGCAAAAAAGCATCGCATTTCTGGGGAAAACACAACTCGCTGCCACCAGTCTCTGTTCCATACCCTCATCCAGAAACAGCAAGAACTCGACGGCAGAATATAGGCAAACAAATCCCATCACATTTCTATGGCGACGAAAAAGCGTGCAATACAGCCATACACAATCATTATGCATTAGACGTAAATAAATTAAAACAGCGACCAGGAAACACACCTGCTCTTTCTGAGTCCACCATTTGTGCTGTGCAATGAGGTATGTGAATAATGGCAGTACAAAATAAATACAAAATGTATGTAAATGGGAGTAAGAGTTTTGCTCGTGACATGTAAACATCATAATGTGAATAAGTCCTTACTCTGATTATTGGAAATAATCACGTTATTTGTGCGCATGTAAGCGTAGTTAGTGTTGTGAACATTAACTGGCATATTAACAAGAAAATTTTTTTTTAAATTTGACAAATATTTGTCAGGAAGCTTTTCTGACAAAAAAACGCGGTTTTCTGGGGTAGGGGGGGCTACCGTTATGCGGGAGCCCAGGGGCCTCTGGTTATCTTAAGGCACCCCTGACTAAGAGTCAAGCACAGATGTGACATATCAGATGCAAAATATTGTTTGAAATGTTGCTCCTGGTTTGCTGGTAAAAGCTACCTGATAGATAGATGTAGGGATGGACAGACAGAAAAATAGATAAATATAAAGACAGCGAGATAAATAGATGGATGGATAGATTGATGAATGAATGAATGAATGAATGAATGAATGAATGAATGGACGGATGGATGGACAAAGGAATGGATAGGTAGATAGATGGATAGATAGATGGATGGATGGACAAAGGAATGGATAGGATAGATAGATAGATAGATGATAGATGATGATGATAGATAGATAGATGATGGATGATGGATGGATGGATGGATGGATGGATGGATGGATGGATGATGGATGGATGGATGGATGGACAAAGGAATGGATAGATAGATAGATAGATGATAGATAGATGGATGGATGGATGGATGGATGGATAGATGATGATGATAGATGGATGGATGGATGGATGGATGGATGGATAGAGGGATGGATGGATGGATGGACAAAGGATGGATGATGGATAGATAGATAGATAGATGATAGATAGATGATGATGATGATGATAGATGGATGGATGGATGGATGGATGGATGGATGGATGGATGGATGGATGGATGGATGGATGGATGGATGGATGGATGGATGGATGAATGGATGGATGGATGGATGGATGGATGGATGGATGGATGGATGGATGGATGGATGGATGGATGGATGGATGGATGATGGATGATGATGATGGATGGATGATGGATGGATGGATGGATGGATGAATGGATGGATGATGGATGGATGAATTAATAAATGAATAGATGGATGGATGGATGGATGGATGGATGGATGGATGGATGGACGGACGGATGGATGAATGGATGGATGGATGGATGGATGGATGGATGGATGGACATGGGATGGATGGATGGATGGATGGAATGGATGGATGGATGGATGGATGGATGGATGGATGGATGGATGGATGGATGGATGGATGGATGGATGGATGGATGGATGGATGGATGGATGGATGGATGGATGGATGGATGGATGGATGATGGATGGATGGATGGATGGATGGAGATGGATGGATGGACGGATGGATGGATGGATGGATGGATGGATGGATGGACATGGATGGATAGATGATAGATGATGATGATGATGGATGATGATGGATGGATGGATGGATGGATGGATGGATGGACGGATGGATGGATGGATGGATGGATGGATGGATGGATGGATGGATGGATGGATTTTCTGAGCAGTCTTAAAGCAGCTGGTTGAGTGAGTCATGAAGTGGTAAAGTGAGTTCAGCAGATCGTCTGTCTGTGAGACTCACCCATGTTTCCGTCTGTCACTTAATAGTCATGCAAGATTGTCTTGTTCCTTATTTCCTCCTTTCCACCATAAACATACCTAACACTGCTGGCTTGTAAGAACTGGTATTCAGCAAATGCAAAACTAGCTTTTTCCACACTTCTCTATAAGTTTGAGATATCTGTAAAAGCCTGATCTTCCAGAATCAAATGACTGTTTCTGCTCGTATACAGTATGTAGAAATGTACTTGTTTGAACTTACGGGACTGAATGTGAGTAACTACCATGATAAATCTCTGCTGGCTGTCGTACAACCGCTTTAGCTTTAAAGGTGGCATAGTGTCTGAAAGCATGAAAGCGCCCGAGGCGTTTGCTGAATGTTGGTAAACATGTGGGTGGGGTATATAGAAGCTCTGCTACTTTTTAAAGCTGTGCCTACTGTAGGACCACCTACACGCTGGCATTTACAGCCAAAGCCAATTGCTCGTTTTGGCAGCAGTGCAACATATATGTGATTTCTGGATTAGACATTGGTCCAAACATACAGAAAAACATCCCTTCTGCACTTTCTATGATTTCAGAAAATATTATTGAAAACATGAATGAGTCTGTGCACAGAAAGTCTAATTCTAGTCCTTTCGGTTCCTGCATTCACAGGCTCTAAACATCTAATGCGTCACTTGTTAGATTGTGTCATTTGGAGCTGTGGCCGCTCGTGGCAGTCAAGTGAGTGTGAAATGGAGGATTTAAATGTGATGCAAGTGTGTCACGAAGTGCTGAAATACAACATCACGCCAAGTTATTTATTCCATGTTCGGAAATTCATTGTCTGCTGCTTTTAGGAATATTGTACTCCCTGAAGAGACAAATCACATATTAAAATAGGAAATAAAAATATATAATATTAATATTAATAATTAATAATAGTACACATAGGAAGTTTTTTTTTTAAAGAAAACGAGTATATAGAATATAGAACAAAGAAACCTAGTGTTAGTTTTACAACAAAATCTAGCAGTTCGAGAATAAATATGCAATTGATAGAGGGTCAAATGTGTTTTTTTAAATAAAAAGAAGACAGATTAGATAAAATAAATGAGAATAGAGCGTGCTAGAGTTAGAGGGTCAAATAAAGATGGAAGAGATGTGTTTTTAGCCGTTTCTTGAAGATGGGTAAGGATTCAGCTGCTCGGATTGAGTTAGGCAGGTCATTCCACCAGTTGGGAACAGTTAATGAAAAAGTCTGTGAAAGTGATTTTGTGTCTCTTTGGGATGGTACAGTAATGCGTCGTTCTCTTTGGGATGGTACAGTAATGCGTCGTTCACTTTGGGATGGTACAGTAATGCGTTGTTCACTTTGGGATGGTACAGTAATGCGTCGTTCACTTGCAGAACGTCGTTCACACGCTACAGGCGTCATATAAGTCTGATGGTACAGTAATGCGTAATGGGTAGCGTAAAGGCGTCGTTCACTTTGGGATGGTACAGTAATGCGTCGTTCAGATGGTACAGGCGTCGTTCTGTTGGCAAACATTACAAGCGTCGTTCACTTTGGGAATTTAATGCGAGCAGCGTCGTTCACTTGGTGGTACAGTGTGACGTGCGTTCTTTGGCAGTCATTAGAAGCATTAGATCTGAAGTAATGAATTTAGGTAAAGGGGTGCAGAGCCAGAGGTGGTTCTGTTGGCAAACATTAAAGCTTGAATTTAATGCGAGCAGCTATTGGTAGTGTGACGTGCGTTCTTTTCGGCTCATTAAAGATTAATCTTGCAGCAGCGTTTTGGATTAATTGTAGAGGTTTGATGGAACTGGCTGGAAGACCTGCCAAGAGAGCATTGCAATAGTCAAGTCTGGACAGAAAAAGAGCCTGAACAAGAAGTTGTGTTGCATGCTCCGAGAGAAAGGGCCTGATCTTCTTAATATTATATAATGCAAATCTACAGGACCGGGCAGTTATTTATTCATTAATTCATCATAGTTGTAAGCCTCAGTTGAGCAATATATTTATCTAAATGTTTATGATAATCTATGCACATATATAAGGACATACATTCACTGTTCCAAAAATTGGGATTGGAAAGATTCTGGTAAGACATCTGTCATCCTGAACCAGCTGAAATAATCCCCAGCATGCTTTGCTACAGACTGCAGGTAGCACCATGTACAGTACCTGGCTTTCCAACCTCTTGTAAATTCGCCACATTTTTTTTTCTAAAAGCTAAAAGAAAAAGAAAGAAAACTAAATGCTGAAAGGGATACTTATGAAACCTTTATGCATTAGTGAACTTTATTTTTATGAGGTTTAAATAAGTTTCCCCGGGGCAGCTGTAATTTGTGGTTTATTTTCGGAAATTTCGCACATGTATTCTGATGTTTTACTGTTTATCTTCTCGCAGCGCCGTGTCACGGCGAGGACGGCTGCTGCTCATTTAGTTCACAACATATGGATTGCAACAGACGATCAGATGTGTCAGATGAGTGTTCTGGCACTCAAATGCATGCAATATCCAACATTTAAGAGATTCCAAGTTGCCAAGGCTCACACTTCTATTGCATCTTTTTAACTTTTAACCAAACATCATACACTTAGTTACTGGATCAAACAATGCCAAACACATAATGAGATTCAATCCTAAAGCTGGATGACCTGTGAGCTCCAGGATCTCTGTACTTTACATATGTTCATTTCTTCCAGATTTACAATCCCGTAGCACAAACTATCCCATCATTCCTGCCTCAGCCAGCTGTCTGCTCACTGAGTCTGCAGGATTACCCAAATCACATCCATATGGATGAGTGTGTGTGAGCGACAGACAGAGAGAGAGAGAGAGATGTCCAGCATAGTATATGCTTACCATGTTAAAGTCAATCAGCTTCATCGTGAGACAATGACATCACAAACCTGAAATTCCATAGCTTGCGGTCGTCGGCAGAACCTGTTTGTGACGTTTTCATGAGAGTTGGTCAGACAGGTAAACCTGGTCGAGAAACTTTATCCATTTGACCGGGTAGACTTTTACACAAGTGTGCAGTAACGGTAGAATCAAGAGTAAATGTCGGCTCAGATTACAGCCTTAATCGTTTAATGTGCATCGATACCAATCTTAGATGTGACAAACATGCTTGATTAATGCTGTCTAGGAAATCGTTAGTGAAGTGGGATGCACACACCCGGAGGATTTCAGGAGAAATGTGTGTGTGTGTGTGCCAAAACACGAAAATCCACTGTATCAACTGTCTGTGGGAATGTCACAACATATCGTTTGGCTCCTCAATTGAATGTTGAAAAAAACATCAGACTGTGAAAACTGGGTGTCTGTTGACATGCTGAGGAAAGAGGTATAACGTGCACCATCCCGTCATACGAAGCCCAATTCCACCTCGAAGTAAAAGTTAATGGTATCCTAATTTAAAAAAAAGCTATATGACAAAATGTAAGGGAGGGAGGGGGGAGGGAAAAAGTTGCTTTAAAGATAAATTAAGTTGCAATTGAGAGATATAAAGTTGCAATTATAAAATATTTACCGCCCGCTTTCACTGACAAGGCTTGAGTCTAATCCTAGACTAAAATGCAAATCTGAGCTGTTTCAACTGAAATAAACTTGTACTGACTGATCAGTGACTTTCTTTTGTCTTAAGATGCACACCAGTATTTATTTTCCTAAGGCATGTTTATAAAAATTACTTAAATGTCCTATTTGAACCATGGCCTAATCCCGGTTTAGGCTAAGCTCTGTCGATGAAACCGGGCCAAAGTCACATTGTAAGATATAAAGTTACAGTTTGGAAATATGAAGTTGCAAGAACGGTATTTATTAATGCTAATTAATAAATGCTAATTCCTGATATCGATAATTAAATTGTTGATATCAAGAATTAATTTCTTACTAGTTGAAATTCCAATTTCACATATCAGAAATACTATTCTTACTAGTAAAAATGTCTGTTCTTAATGTCTATTAAGAATTAGCATTTTAACTAGTAAAAATGTAATAGTTGATATCAAATATTCATATCCTGTGAAGGAATAAAAGTCAAAACGGCTTGCCACACACACACACACACACACACACACACACACACACACACACACACACACACACTGCCTGGTAGATTTCTTTTGCAGATCTGCAGATTGTTGCCAAATTCACCCTTGCCAAGAGGTAATTGTTTCCACATTGTTCCGTATATTACAGTCCCTTTTTGGCCTGAGAAGGTTGTTGCGCCCTCTTCTCGCCAGACTACCCTGTCTCTCTGTTTGCCAAACTTACCTAACATATTAATATAATTCTGTTAATACGCAAGTGTAAAATTGAGAATATATCGCTCATAGCGTTTAGCTTCGGGCAGCGCTACCCATCCAGCTTTTCCAAAACTAACAGACATCCTGGAATACTTCCTAATTGCTCCTCCACCATGCCAGGGGTGCATTTCCATATTAGCTGCAAATAAATACATATTACAAAACACGATTCTTCTTCATTAGGAGGCTTTCACGACACGCATGTCGTCAGAGGAGTCGTGCACCGAACACTTGGTAAATATGTTTTCTCTGTTGCGGAGGGAACAGGCAGACCAGGTTCTGCTTGGCTGGGATCGGTTGGGTTTTGTAGAGCAGCTGGTGTAATAGGAACCAAGACGGTTCCACTGCAGCTGCCTGGCTCAGAAACCCGCGTCTCGAACCAACCCACTCTATCATTAACCAACCACAGCCCACTGATGTGGGGCTAACGGTGATGTAGCCGGCACACCGCCACGCCTTCTGATGATTGAGCGGGATAGAGGCATACGGGAAGCCCGAAAGGATTTGGGGTTGGATTTAGCAGCGAAACTCTTGGCTCGGAGCTGCTGGCATCTGTTGTGTTGGACGGCGTACAGAACAATGCCTCTAAGCTGAGCTCGCGCACACATAAAGTTCCCTAGTCTGCTTCCAGGAAAGGCAACTTTCTCAACTGCGTTCGTCTTTCTTGAAGTCTTCTCACCTTTTTGAGTTTATTGTCAATTTTGTATTGAACATCCTCTGTAAATAAACGATTCCTCTCCCACTGCAGTCAAAGGGCTCCACCGACCAACCTGCTGTACTGCGCTCACATCTGTTTTCGTTTTTCTGATCATATGGTGAAATATACAAGCAGTCTTCAAGCCATATGTGCTCCTGAGTCATCAGACTTAAATGTGCTGCATAAAATATTCAAAAGTAATGCAAAAGTTGCAAACTAGAAGCAGGGATTAATTAAACTGCAGCTGTACAAATGGTTTTACATTAACAATTAAAATGGGTAAGAGTATGCGATTGTTCACGTATATGTATAAAGTTTTATGTTTATAAATGTATTGGTATTCCCCAAATGTGTTGTTCCTCAATTTAATATACTGTAAAGTACAGTACAATACAGCAAACTACAACAAAAATAACTATTCTGCCCCAGTATCCCGTCTTTGGTCTGGGACAGGCAAAGAACCTCTTCAACATCACAGGCTATTGACCCTGGCCAGCGGGGGTGAAATCCTCTCGCATGCCTGATGTCCTTGTGTCATTGTTCACAAACAAGATAGTCAAAATGCTTAGTCATGTTATCAATATAACACTGCTCTCTGTTAGTATTACCTGATGTAAACTAAGACAACAGTTTGGATGACAGTCACTGTACTGCCATATGGAAGGCTGCACTTCTTATGTATAACATATATCCGTTTCAAAAGTACAAATCTACACATTACTGTATGTGGGATATTGATTGAAAAAGACTGGATATGATTCACAGTTAGACTATTACTAGTGGTCTGACCAAAAAACCAACAAAAAAACACCACCCAAAAATTATAATATAAAGTCATTGTGAAATAGAAAATAAAAATACATATAGGCATAAAGGCGAAAAGAAAAATGAGAGAGTCCAATGTCAGATTTCGTAACTCTTGTGTTGTCCTCTGTCTATATATGCTTTCTTATTTTTCTTTTATATATTGAAGGTTGATGAGATACTTTGAGCTATTTCAGAGAACTGGTTTATACAGGTTGATCTATATTCTCTTCATTAGTGAAAGTCAAGATTCACTTCAACAATTCATGGAAAATTTATGAAAGGTCTAATGGAAATGTGTAGAAAATATGCTTGATAGTTTATGACAACTAGATCAACCATTTTGCATCTAATGACTTATACGATGAACTAATGACTCGAAGTTTTGAGGGGTAAGACTATAGCACAGATAACTATATAATACATTTTTAGCAACATGACAATATTAACTGATGATGTAGGAAACTGCAGACAAATGTAGATAATCAATTGCATGAATGTACCAAAGCAATCGCTGTTCAAAAGAATGAGAAACGTTTTATGATGTGCACAAGTGACTCGATGATGTGGAGGTTGAACAAGTAGTTTTGAGAAGATCTGAGAAATGCACCAAAGCCATTGAGAAAAACTGTGAGCTGACTTTGGCCCTTTTATCTCCATCGAAGGATCTGATTGGTGCGTGATCAATTTGGACTCCTAGTGTTTCCACTTGGGTAATTGTGTGCTAATTGAGCTCAAACTGTGCTGACTTGAGTGAACAATATTGAATGCTAGTGCTTTCTAAATGACCACATGGTGCAAGCACTGAGTAATGAAGGGATTTGAGTGTAGAGTTTTACAGTAACAGTTCACCAAATCTGACTCATGTGTTAAAGCAGGGGAATAGTGTTTATAGTTTAGGGAAATGGGTGTGAATTTTGAAAAATGGCGTTATGATTTTGAAATTTTAGTTCAAAAGCCTGGTTATAGTGTTTTAACAATCGAGAAAAACTGTAACAGGTATATGGTTTGCATATTTTGTCTGCTGATATTCTATGATATGCACTACCAATTGTTTTTAATGAGTCACTAGGGACACATGTATTTGATCAAAACTACAGTAAAATCAGTCATATTCTGAAATATTTTTACAGTGTTGGGGAAGCTACTTGAAACTAGTTTGAAAGCTACAAGACTGTAAGTTAAAGTAGTTAAACACAGTCAAGCTACCCTTTTGGAAAAGTGAGCTACACTCAAGTATATCAAAAAGTAGCTAGCTAATTGAAACTACTTTTGTTTTTTTTGAACAACGTTTATAAATCTGAATAAGTGTCTGTAAATGTTTTAAGTAAAATATTTAGTGTTTAAAACAATGCAAACAATTATGATTTCAAAGAGTATTGTTTTATTACACACAACACTCAAATTTCAGACTGTTTGTCAAAAGCAAAATCAACAAATACAACATTGCAAGAACAAAATATACCAACATAAATTGTGTAGAACTTCAAAAATACCGTGTGAGATGGTTGCATTTTGGCAAGAAAATACATTGAACAACCGCTCACATTGGCAGAGGGAAAGAACTCTGGTGTATTGCAAGACTAAACCTTCCAAAACATTAACCTCCAAAGGGTCAAAATGAAATTTGTAATGTTAAAAAGCCTCACTGAAGAGTAAGAACGCTTGGAAAATGTTAAGTATTTTAGTTGAACTGGCATTAGTCACTGTTATTGTTAACCACTCAAGCAAAACAGGAATGGTTTCACACCATAGTCGAGAATTGAGGTATGTCCTTCTATAAGAGCAGGCAATAACAATAAAAAGTTCAACCCACTTCTGACTGGAACCGTAGCCGCAAGATGCGTGATAAACAACAGGTGGCGGTTGGCAAAAAATGAGTTGTAATCTAACAAGAAGTTTTGCATCGCGCTTTCGCGCAGGCTCGACAAAACGCAATTTTTTTTGTAGCTTTTGCTCGCGCTACAAGCCTAAAAAGTAGTTAGCTCTGGAAAAGCTACACTTTTAAAAAGCAACTGAGCTTGCCAAGCTTTGAAAAATGTAGTTAAGTTAGTAGCGTCGCTACTTGTATTAACACTCCCCACTTTTTTACAATTTTAAATGACTGTTTTCATGAATCTATGTTAAAATGAATTTATTCCTGGACAAAGCTGAATTTTTAGCATTATAGTTTAAGTGTCCAGGCTTCAGAAATCATAATAATTTGCTGAAAAAAACGACCAAACTTTAAAAAGTATAATTTAATATTTTTGACTGGTAGTATAATTTATTTGTAAAAGTTTTTTTTTTGTCCACAAATCTTATTTTTATTTTTGGTAAAGCAATCAACTTTTGAATGAAAATGAAGGACATCATTATAGTTCCAGGCACTGAAAAAAGTTTGTATACTCATTTGTTTTGTTTTATCTAAAGAAATAAAAAACGTGTAGTATGTTTAAAATAAAAAGCTACTTTAAAATTCACTACATTACTTTAAAATTGAACTAGAAAAGCCAGCATTTGACAGAATGCCATGTTGTTTGTTGGGTTTTTAATGACATGCTTTCATGCAGCCAAGCTAAAAATGAACCTCAGTGTCATCTCTTAACTACTTCCACTCCTTCTCTCTTCCTGTGATAATACCACATACTGTCCTCAGCCACAGAGTAATGCCAACAGCTCACCAGAATCCCCTTTCCTGCTACAATCAGGAGCTATCGTGGAAGCTGTAATCATGGCCGGTTTGGTGGTAAATATAACAGGGATTCAAGGTGAGAAGAACTTTTTGCATAAACTGTGTTGATTCG
Source organism: Schizopygopsis malacanthus (assembly GCA_027474115.1). Lineage (NCBI taxonomy): Eukaryota > Metazoa > Chordata > Actinopteri > Cypriniformes > Cyprinidae > Schizopygopsis > Schizopygopsis malacanthus. The sequence goes on from CM049883.1 coordinate 28,004,304, forward strand.
TGTGATTTAGCCTCTATAGCCACTGTTGCTTCTTTTTATGATAGCTGTTTTTAACAACACTCTTCTTGTTTAAACACTCAATTTACTTAAGTCTCTGAAAAAAGACTAATTAAAAATGCATGAAACTACCCATGTGAAAAACAAATGTGCTTAATGTGCACTTCAAACGTATATTTAAAAAAGCTTTCCTTGCAGATAATGTTATTTAATAAAAGACCACTTAAGTGTTATTAAAGAGAGTACATTATCACACATTTGTTTCATACATACACATTTAAGTACACTTTTAAAAAGTGTAATACCAAATTAAAAGTTTTAAAGTACTTATTGAAATCATTGTTTTAATAATATTTTGCTATGCTTAAAAGTTCACTTATGTTGATGTACATGCGCTTTAGTGTGTTAGTCAGCAAAGTACTTGCTTATAATTTTGTAGTCTTATTTGATAGTAAAGTTAATATATTTCATGTATACTGTTGCAATTTGCAAATGTATTACTACAGCTGTGTTTTTAGTGTTATGTAAAAAACTTAATGAAAAATTATGTAAGACTATCAGAATAAAGTTTTGAAAAGCAATATTTTGAGAATAATAGCATTGCGAGATATTGCAAACAAACATTGAGATTGTAATATTTTAAGAATAAAATTAATGTTTTGAGACATTTGACTATTTTCTAAAAAATCTCACAATGCTGCAAATGTATTCTCATAATCATATTATTTATTTATTTTACATTACACATGTATTCAATAGAAATTACATACAAAGTAAAGTAACACATTACTTTTTAATCTTAGAAGGAAATATCTGTTACTTTTTCAAATAAGTAAACACCAGTTACTTTGTTTCCCATCTATTGACTGACAGCTCTGGTGTTGCCATGTTGAGATAAATCAGGAGTAAGTGCAGAGTGTTGTGTGTGTACATGATCTTACTGTAGTTCTAGACTAAATATCAACATGATCTTACTGTAGTTCTAGACTAAATATCAACATGATCTTACTGTAGTTCTAGACTAAATATCAACATGATCTTACTGTAGTTTTAGACTAGACTAAACAACATCAACATGATCTTACTTTAGTTCTAGACTAAATATCAACATGTTCTTATGTAGTTCTTCCTGTAGTTCTACTAAATATCAACATGTTCTTATGTAGTTCTAGACTAAATATCAACATGTAGTTATAGACTAAATATCAACATGACTAAGTTCTATATCAACATGATTTTACTTACTGTAGTTCTAGACTAAATATCAACATAATCTTACTGTAGTTCTAAACTAAATATCCACATGACTAAATATCAACATGTTCTTACTGTACATTATCTAAATATCAACATGATTAAAGACTTACAACATGTAGTTTTAGACTAAATATCAACATGACTAAATAAGTTCTATATCACTGTAGTTCATGATCTAAATATCAACATGATCTTACTGTAGTTCTAAATATCAACATGACTAAATATCAACATGATCTTACTGTAGTTCTAGACTAAATATCAACATGATCTTACTGTAGTTCTAGACTAAATATCAACATGATCTTACTGTAGTTCTAGACTAAATATCAACATGATCTTACTGTAGTTCTAGACTAAATATCAACATGATCTTACTGTAGTTCTAGACTAAATATCAACATGATCTTACTGTAGTTCTAGACTAAATATCAACATGATCTAAATATCAACATGATCTAGAATAAATATCAACACGATCTTACTGTAGTTCTAAATATCAACATGACTAAATATCAACATGATCTTACTGTAGTTCTAGACTAAATATGAACAACATAATCTTACTGTAGTTCTAAACTAAATATCCACATGACTAAATATCAACATTATCTCACTGTAGTTAAAGACTAAATAAATATCAACATGTCTCACTGTAGTTCTAGACTAAATATCAATGATCACTGTAGTTCTAGACTAAATATCAACATGTCTTACTGTAGCTCTAGACTAAATATCAACATGATCTTACTGTAGTTCTAGACTAAATATCAACATGATCTTACTGTAGTTCTAGACTAAATATCAACATGTTCTTACTGTAGTTCTAGACTAAATATCAACATGAACTTACTGTAGTTCTAGACTAAATAGCAACATGATCTTACTGTAGTTCTAGACTAAATATCAACATGATCTTACTGTAGTTCTAGACTAAATATCAACATGTAGTTCTAGACTAAATATCAACATGTTCTTACTGTAGTTCTAGACTAAATATCAACATGTCTTACTGTTTATAGACTAAATATCAACATGACTAAATATCAACATGATCTTACTGTAGTTCTAGACTAAATATCAACATAATCTTACTGTTCTAAACTAAATATCCACATGTTCTTACTAGTTCTAATAAATCAACATTATCTCACTGTTTAAAGACTAAATATCAACTGATCTCACTGTAGTTCTAGACTAAATATCAACATGTAGTCTTAAATATCTGTAGTTCTAGACTAAATATCAACATGATCTTACTGTAGTTCTAGACTAAATATCAACATGATCTTACTGTAGTTCTAGACTAAATATCAACATGTTCTTACTGTAGTTCTAGACTAAATATCAACATGATTTTACTGTAGTTCTAGACTAAATATCAACATGATCTTACTGTAGTTCTAAATATCAACATGACTAAATATCAATGATCTTACTGTAGTTCTAGACTAAATATCAACATAATCTTACTGTAGTTCTAAACTAAATATCCACATGACTAGTTCTAATATCAACATTATCTCACTGTGTTAAAGACTAAATATCTAGACTACTGTAGTTCTAGACTAAATATCAATGATCATGATAAATATCTTACTGTAGTTCTAAATATCAACATGACTAAGTTCTATATCAACATGTAGTCTTAAATATCTGTAGTTCTAGACTAAATATAAACATGATCTTACTGTAGTTCTAGACTAAATATCAACATGATCTTACTGTAGTTCTAGACTAAATATCAACATGATCTTACTGTAGTTCTAGACTAAATATCATCATGATCTTACTGTAGTTCTAGACTAAATATCAACATGTATACTGTAGTTCTAGACTAAATATCAACATGATCTAGACTAAATATCAACATGTACTGTTCTAGACTAAATATCAACATGATCTTACTGTAGTTCTAGACTAAATATCAACATGTTCTTATGTAGTTCTAGACTAAATATCAACATGTAGTTCTAGACTAAATATCAACATTAAATATCAACATGATCTTACTGTAGTTCTACTAAATATCAACATGACTACTGTAGTTCTAGACTAAATATCAACATGCACTGTACATAAATATAAACATGATCTTACTGTAGTTCTAGACTAAATATCAACATGTTCTTACTGTAGTTCTAGACTAAATATCAACATGATTTTACTGTAGTTCTAGACTAAATATAACATGATCTTACTGTATTCTATTAAATATCAACATGTCTTACTGTAGTTCTAGACTAAATAAAAATGATCTTACTGTAGTTCTAGACTAAATATCAACATGATCTTACTGTAGTTCTAGACTAAATATCAACATGTTCTTACTGTAGTTCTAGACTAAATATCAACATGATTTTACTGTAGTTCTAACTAAATATCAACATATCTACTGTAGTTCTAAATTAAATATCAACATGTCTTACTGTAGTTCGTAAATATCAACATTCTTACTTTCTAGACATAAAAGTACTGTAGTTCAAATAAATATCAACATAATCTTACTGTAACTAAATATCCACATGTTCTTAATTAGTTAGCAACATTTTATTGGTTAAAGAAAATATCAACATGTAACGCAATATCCACATGTACTGTATTCTAGCATTACTTTACTGTAGTTCTAAAAATATTAACATGTCTTGCTGTATCTAGACTTCCATGATCCTTTAGTTCTACACAGCAACATGATCTTACGGTAGTTCTCATAAACACGATGCAACTAAATATCAGAGTCTTACTGTGTTAGCATATCAACATGTTTGTGTTTTAGTAAATATCAACATGTGGTCTAGACTAAATATCAACATGCTCTGTAGTTCCGACTAAATATCCACATGCACGACTAAATATCAACATGTCTTACTGACGACTAAATATCAACATGATTGCACTAAATAGCCATATCTTACTGTGCTAAATATCAACATGCTTACTGTGACAAATATCAACATGTGGGCTAAATATCAACATGCCTGTAGTTCAGTAAACATCAACATGATTGTAGTTCCTAAATAGCTCCAGCACTCATGTAAAATAAGAATATTATGTTTTTATATTAAAAACAAACCAAGCCCTAGATTTAAATATTATCAGCTAACATTACTTTCCATAAAAGAGGGCTTTTATTGGAAGTAACAGAGCATTACTTTAAAAAGCCCCCGACACTGCAGGGTGTGTTACGTTTGTGGTGTGGTCGGGGCTTGTCTGGTTCTTCTCTCCAAACCTACAGGCCAGAGGCCTGCAGGGACGCGGGGCTTGTCTGGTTCTTCTCTCCGGCTGCTGAGCTGACACGCAGTTAAGTCACTGCAGGGACGTGGCGAGGCTGAGAGTGTGGCGTTGTTGGTGGCGTGGGGGACCACCTTTCAAGACTTAGTATTTTAAGTGAAGACTGAGCACCCTGTTGTCATTCTCTGCTGGTTTTACGGTGACCTCACTTCAGATTTGCGGCCTGTAAACATGCTGCGCTCTGCTTCATGTCATTGCATGAAAAGTCTATCGTTGCTATGAAGATGAGAGCTTTGTCACAAATCTTAGGATTTCCTCGCTTAATCCCTAAAATGATTCATAATGTATTACTCATGCTGTAAAGTAAATGTTTCTCTCATTTCCAAACCCGCAGTTTAAATCATAATCTCCAGCTTTTACAATCATGACTCTGCAAAACAATAAAATCACACACAATTCACTAAAATCCTCCTGATATAACTTGAGAAAACGATTAGTTTCTGACTGTTTAGATCAGGGATTCCCAATTTTTTTTTCCTGTTGAATCCCTTAGACGCAAAATATTTACTAGAAGCACCTCATGAGATTTGAAGTTATATTTCAATAATGTAGCGACACATTTGCATGTTCATCTCTGCTGTCGACTAATGGTCACATTACATAGTGTTTTATTTTTATTGCTTGAATTTAAAATGATTTATATGTAGAGCTGCATATGATGAATGAACAAAGTGCTGCTCTTCCCTCTGAAACATGCAGCGCAACAAACTGTATTTGCCTTTAATTAAATCACTGCCTTTGATTTGATAATCGCAATTTGATAAGGTATATTGCTAATTCAGTTTCATTTTGATTAATAGTGTAGTCCCATTTTTTAACGTTAATGTTTCGCTCCTAATAATAAGGGTTCCAGAAGGGGGTTTTCATAGCCATGCAGTAAAATAATCATTTTGGGTTCTTTTAAGAACTGATCACTGAAAGGTCCTCTGTGAAAACAAAATTTGATTCAATTTGCAATGAAAATATTCCATGGACAGGGTTTCTACAAGTTTCATGAAGGTAAATTTAAGACTTAAAAAAAAATTAAACAAAAATAAAGTATTTTTTAAAGACCAAGTAAAGAAAATTTAAGGACCAAATTGAAATAAGACAAAGAAGAAATGAGTAAAAAAAAGATTCTTATAACATTCTTAAATCAAGATGGATTTACTTGAGAAGGAAGATATTAAATCATGTTTTGAAAAATCAAAATGTAGTGAGTTAATATTTAAAACAATTACACATCTCTCAGTGGGGTCAGAAAATAAACTTGTTTTCCCTTTGAATTAAGTTTATTTTTACCCCATTGGCAGACTATAGTCTTGTTTTAAACATAAACTCACTTTATTTTGACACTTTTTTTCAGACATTATAACCAGAGTTAATATCTTAAGTACTTTTGCTAATTGTACTACGTGTAATAAATTATTATTTTTGTAATTATATTATATTTTTTTATTATATATAATATTTATTATTATTTTATTATACTTTTTTTATTATTTACATTTAGTCATTTAGCAGATGCTATTATCCAAATCGACTTACAAATGAGGACAATAGAAGCAATCAAAACCTATAAAAGAGCAATGATACGCAAGTGCTAAAACAAGTGTATATTTATTATTGTTTATTTTGTTTTAGAGTGTATATTCGATTTCCTTAGCTTTTCATCAACTCTCGAACCCCCGTTTGGGAAACCCTGTTTTCTTTTCTTTACCCAGTATGTGTGCACGCATGTGGCAGCAGCGGCGGTGTTTATCCAGGCATAATTGCAGCGCCGCTCGATTCTGTTTTACCCTAATCTCCTCTCTGGCAATCTGTAGCTACACATGCCCTGACCCTGATTAACCCCGCACTTGGACTCTACAGAAACACAGTAGTGTGCGCTGGCCAGACCTCCCCCACTAATTTGAACTGACACCAGCACCAGGAACCATCAGCTGCTGCCCCTCGGGTCTGCAAACGAGAAGACGACTTTGTCAAACGGGGTTATTTCCAGAAATGGCCTCTAATTGCTTAAGTCTTAAATGATGTGTAATTGTCCTTTTTTCATGGGGTTAAGGTAATAGAGGTAGGTGAGAAGTGAAAGACTCTAGTCTTCTCCAGCTGTTTAATAACAGGCCAAAGTGAGCAAACCACGGCCGCGAAGTTAGCCAGAGCTCGTGTTAGATGAATATTGGGTTCCTGAGAAGTTTATTTTTGTAAATGTCCAAAACAGTGTGGAGATTGTGAGGAAACGTGCGGATAGGCTTGGCGTCAGTGTGCTGCTGTTTCTGTAAAGTATGTTGCTCACCTCACGCTGGTAACTGGCCGCCAACTTGACACAAATCATTATATTATAGAACGTTACGCATTCATTTATTAATACCAATGCAGCATGTGGAGCATTCGAAGGCTTGCCGAGGCATGCTGCGAAAAAATATCACATTAACGTGAAGAAATAAATCAAATAATGATTGATATTGAATCCTACAGGTAAGAGGAAACAAAATTAACACTTGCCAAGCGCCAAATCCGAATAAATAAAATGTTTTTCTCACCTGTTGGACAGAAATTTTATTAGGATGGTTGACCAAAAATAAAAAATAAAAACAATAATTATTTCATGATTTACTTACATGATTTACACAAAAGGATACATTTTAGGAATGCACTAGTCGTTTGTTTAGTCATATGCTAGTAAGCAAGCAAGCAAATAAATAAATAGAAAGATAATGATATATATATATATATATATATATATACAACTCGAATAACGGAAATGTTGGGATGTTTTTTAAATTTGAATGAAATAAAAACAAAAAGACTTTCAAATCACGTGAGCCTATATTTTATTCACAATAGAACATAGAGAACATTAACAAATGTTTAAACTGATAAATTTGACACTTTTATTCACTAAATGAGCTAATTTCATGTTTGATGCCTGCTACAGGTCTCAAAAGAGTTGGTACGGAGGCAACAAAGGGCTGAAAAAGTAAGATAGTTTGAAAAGATTCAGCTGGGAGAACAACTAATTAAATTAATTGACATCAGGTCTGTAACATGATTAGCTATAAAAGGGATGTCTTAGAAAGGCAGAGTCTCTCAGAAGTAAAGATGGGCAGAGGATCTCCAATCTGTGAAAGACTGGTTAAAAAGATTGTGGAATACTTTAAAAACAACGTTCCTCAACGTCAAGTTGCAAAGGCTTTGCCAATCTCATCATCTACAGTGCATAACATCATACAAATATTCAGAGAGACTGGAGAAATCTCTGTGCGTAAGGGACAAAGGCCAAAGACCTTTGTTGGATACCCGTGGTCTTCGGGCCCTCTGACGACACTGCATCACTCATCAGCATGATTCTGTCATTGACATTACTAAATGGGCCCAGGAATACTTCCAGAAACCACTCTAATCCGTGCCATCTGCAGATGCCAACTAAAGCTCTATCATGTAAAAAGGAAGCCATATGTGAACATGGTCCTGAAGCGCAGTCGTGTCCTGTGGGCCAAAGCTCATTTAAAATGGAGTGTTTCAAAGTGGAAAAGTGTTCTATGGTCAGGCGAGTCTAAATTTGACATTCCTGTTGGAAATAACAGACACCGTGTCTTCCGGGCTAAAGAGGAGGGAGACCTTCTAGCGTGTTATCAGCATTCAATTCAAAAGCCAGCATATCTGGTGGTATGGGAGTGCATAAGTGCATACGGTATAGGCAGCTTGCAATGTTTTGGAAGGCACTATGAATGCTGAAAAGTATATCAAGTTTTTAGAGCAACATTGTCACAACCAGTTACTGGAGTGCCCATGTCAGCCACAAGAGGGCACTCTTTTTAGATTGTTGTTTTTCGGTTCTGGACTTCGTTTCCCATCACCCCTTGCGCTCATGATTGTCTGATCATCATCAGCTGTAGGTCATTTGCTCATTAGTTCATCAATATTTAAACCATGCTCACTTATAGTCTATTGTTGCTGCAGTATTGGACCTGTTACATTGTGTTTCTGTTACCCTGCCTTTATGGATTATTTTTTTGCCAATGTTTTTGCCTGTTGCTTTGTTTTTGGATTATTGTTTGAACCACAATTAAAAAATGCACTTGGATCTATCTTGTTTTCCTGGAGTCATTCCATGACAAACATATGCACCCCTCCAGACAACGTCTATTTCAGGGATGGCCTTGTGTATTTCAGATACAAAACCAAATACTGCAGCGATTACTAAAGCATGGTTTCATAGTAGAAGAGTCCGGGTGCTGAATTGGCCTGCCTGCAGTCCAGATCTTTCACATATTGAGAACATTTGGCACATCATTAAACAAAAAATGCAACCGCCCGTGGCATAGGTGACATAGGCAGTTGCCCAGGGCACAAAATGACTGGGGGGTCACAAAATATTTTTTGTTTTTTTTTGTTTTTTGGTCGGAAGTCCGCCCTCTTGTGACCATCGTGCGCTCCTACACACATATATTAAAGACAGCGTGAACCGGAAGTTGCTGCCAACTTTATTTCAGTATGGTGACGCATTTCCAACTGAAACGGAATATTGAATAAAGGGAGGGTTTTATTTTTGTGCTCCTCCTCCATTCTCTCACTCGCCGCAAACTAACGTTTGGAGGGGGGGTGGGGAAATAATTTCTGACAGTTAGCATAATTTCAGTACTGATCGATCTTCAAACTAATTAAAATAATGTTATAATAAAATAAAATTGAAATCAATGAAAAATTATAAGATTTGACAACATGTCATGTTGGATGCCACGTTCCAGACAAGGTCGAAAGAGGGAACATTCGAGTTTAAATTTCACACTTACAACTTCAGTCAGTTCCAGTCAATCACAAACAGAAGGAGAAAAAAATACTGCCTTTCGTTTTGAAAACAGCTGACGAAAAGCTAAAATTAAAGGGGTCATATAATGCCCATTTTCCACAAGTTGATATTATTCTTTTAGGGTCTTTATGAAAATTCTGTAACATAGTTTGTTTAAAATGTTTCATTGGTAGTGTAAAAAAACTGCTCAGATGACGTGAGTAAATGATGACTGCTATGTTCATTCTTACATCCAACAACAATACACCTCAATCGCTTAGGAGTCGTTCTTGTCTACATCTGCTCCGGCGGTGAAACAACTGATGACAGCTCACTCAGGGTGGGTCTGAGGTAAGACACCATTGCAGTATGTGCTGAAACGCTCCTGTCAATCAAACAATCGTGGGAGGGGCCTCCATCCGTGTGACATCACACGGACAGATGGCTCGATTTGAGAAAGGGGTGAAGATTTTAGTAGATAAAAAAACACAGGGTAGATTTTTATCATTATAGGGTGGTTGTGTACAGAGTTGGGAGACGAGCCGGTTGAGGGCCTGAGCGTCTCGGGCCTAAATTTGAGGCCCGTGCAGGGCTCTGGTACATTTAGTCATTTTATAATGTTAAGATCTACTTCTGTAGCTATTTTGGTGAAAGTAGCTCAAAAGTAATACAGGAGTTATGTAATGCATTACAATTCTGAGACAGTAATATTGTAAGGTAATGAATTACTTTTAAATAACAGTAACAAGTAATCTATAATGTATTACAGTTTGGAAGTAACTTGCACAACACTGGTTGTGTACATCACACACTGCCAACACACATTTCAGTTCAAACAACTTGTAAAAGTGCATGTAGCATTATATGAGCCCTTTAAGGTATCATTTTATGACAATGACAATTTATTTATATAGCTCAATTATTTTAAACTTCTGTCTACCAATGTGCTTTCCAGTGAGTCATTAAAAACAGAAAAACACACAACAAACGAATAGTAAAGGTATAAAATCCTACAAGTATCGCATCAACCATACGCTTTAGAAAATAAAAATGTCTTTAGCCTGGACTTAAAAATATTAACAGAAGAAGCTTGTCTAATGGATAGTGGCCAGGCGTCCCAAAGCCTGGGGGCAGCTATACAGAAAGCACGATCTCCTCTGCACGTAAGCCTCGACTTAGGGGTAAACAATAGATCCTGGTTGGATGATAAACTTAATGTCTAATGCTTTTAAGTTGGAAGCAGTGACGTCAAATGATCGATCTGCCCCGAGTTCACAGGTCGTATATCTGACTTCAAGCGCTGTTCCAGGCGTTACTTCCAAGTAGGAGGTGGGAAGAATCCTAATTTCGAGTTGAATGGAATTCTGCATAGTTTAAACACTTTCTGCGTCATGATGATGTAATTCTAATACATCAGCATTGTGCACAGAGTTAAAATAGTTGTGCAATGTATGTGCTCTTAAGGTATCATTTCTAAAACTGAGAGAGAAAAAAGAAAATGATCACGGGCACTAGGCAGGAAAAGACACAAAGAGGAGGAACAGAAACAAAGAGCAATATTGAGGTAAAAATCGCAAGTTGACGACTGTATAGCCCGTGATGTTTGTGTAGTATTTTGAAATAGCCTTTTTAGAACATCTTAACTGGCAATGCTGACACTGCGGAACGTTTGTGCTTGAGTTAACTGCTTAATTTATTTTTACTTTATTTTCTTTTAAATAAATGTAGGCTTCTTTAATGTTGTTTTATTTTCAGTTACATTACTGCTTGATTTTAAGTAGCCAAAAAGTGTCTATATGTCTTTTGAAAAGGACAATGACTGTAGGACTATAATCTAGCGTTCATAAAATGAATTAATTTAAGTTTAAGCAGGACATGTAATTTTCCACTGATTTGCACTTTGTTAAAACAAATGTTTTAAGTGACTATTAGTCAAATTTGTTTGTTATTTATTATCACAATGTATTTACTACTTATTCATGTTATTACTTATCAGTATTTATGTTATGTTATATTATAGTAAAGTTTTAAAAAATCTTTTTTTTTTTAGTTGGGGGTGGGGGGCATAAATCTAAAATCTGGCCTAGGGCACCAACAGAGCCTGGGCTGGCCCTCTAGGCAAGAATGGGACCAAATTACAACCAAACCTCCAGAAACTCATAACCTCGAAGCCCAGACGTCTTCACACTGTTTTGAGAAGAAGAAGGAGATGCTACATCATGGTAAACATGCCCCTGTGCAACTATTCTGAGACATGTGGCATGCATCATATGTGAAATTAGCTCATTTAGTGGATACAATGGTAAAATGTCTCATTTTAAACTTTTGTTATGTTCTCTATGTTCTGCTGTGAATAAAATATTGGCTGATGTGATTTGAAATTCTTTTAGTTTTCATTTTATTAAAACTTTAAAAACGTCATAACATTTCCGAAGTTTGGGCTGTATATTGGCTTTTGTTGCGCCAGGCTTGGTAAAGCGGGTCTGCGACCGGCGCCGAAACAAATGGCACCGGACCGGATGGCTGCTTGCCAGAGCTGGATATGTTTCCCCATGTTTCAAAGTTGTGTCTATGGTATATGTGCTTTTGTGCTGAGGTGTTTTTTTCTGTTCTCACACTGTACATAGTGGAGCATAGTCTGGGGGTTAAATTTTTTTTCCTCCTCTCTTTCCTCATGTAATGCTGTATTTTTCTTCCATTCCCTGTCTTCCTGTTCTGTATGTATGGACAGGTTGATGGCTAATTTCGCTGGTACTTGTGACTAGTGACAATAAAGGGCTACTACTACTACTACTACATATTACATTATACTATATTTATTCATTCTATTATATTCACAGTTTTTTATTTTTACTTCCTTCTATGGGAAACAAAGTCAAGTGAAGAATGCCAAGATGGTTTAATGCTAAAAACAGTTTTTTTTGCATATTAATATTTTTGTGGAAACTGTGATACATTTTTTTCAGGATTGTGTGCTGAATTCAAAAGAGTTAAAAAATGCCATTTACTTGTCTTTACTGTCACTTGTGTTCATTTTAATGTGTGTTTGCGGAATAAAAGTATCAGTGTCTTTAAAAAATAAAAATGAACGAATGAATGAATGAACAAACAAACACAAAAGATTAAGTGAAGAAGCAAATGTGTTTAATGGTTATACACAATCATACATTAATTAAAATTAAATCAAAAATCCAAGCAACAAGTATTGTTAATTGTACATTAAAATAAGTGAATTGTGGATCCTGTCCAGTATACTTGAAGTCATCAGCCAAAGTCTATCCACAAGGTATTTTCAGTATAAGCCCCGGGACAACGTGCTAAAGTCATCATCATCCGTACATGAAGCTGATAATAGCCGCTTCTCAGCTGGGCAAACCCTCTGTTTGAGCTTCTCTCCTCTGCATCCCCCTCATCTCTTTATACTTTTCTTCATCTGGATGCTTTCGCTGGTTTCTAATCCCTTTTTCCCTTGGCTCTGGACGGCAGGTGAAGCGTCCAAGTGCGTTTCAGGGATGGCTGCCTATTACTCCTCAGCTAAGCGAAGGCATGGGAACGTTCGCCGCTCTCGTCTGCTCCCGGATTTTAGTGCCGCTTATTGATTTTCCAGTCTTAGGGCCAGACTGTGTGGTTTCAGCGCTCCGAGTTCTTCATGCATCTCCAGCCGCAGAACTGGAGTTTGCGGTAAAGACCTGGCATTGCTTCGGATGCACGCCTGTTATGGGTCAACATCTTCCTCGTCGCCCTCTCCAGAGCTCAAAGGTCTGTTTTGTGCTCAACTGTTTCAGACAAGGTACATTTTTTGCAATCAGAGTGTATATTTACTGTCATTATCAATGCATTTAGCTGTGATTGGATACAGTGCATGGACACAGAGAGACAAAAAGAGGGAATGCGAGTTGCATACGGCGCTGTAGCACATGCAGCGGGTCCCTGCTTTAAATCAAGCGGCTTGACATCTCTCTCAGTGGCTAATTAGAGCAGAATGGCCAGGCTTTGATTGTAGGAAGTGCGGAGGGATGCTGGGGGCCGGACAAAAGCCCAGCTCTCTGATCAATCAAAGCCCTGACAGGTCTATCCTATTAAACCGTTCCTCTGAATCCTGATCCGTCATTCTGTCTCTTCAGAGCCACTCGACGGAGCACGGCCACTGCATTCTACTCAAGCACAGATAAGGCTCATTTAGTGCTTATTAGTGTTGCACATCATTGATTTCTTTGATATTTAGTCTCAACAGTTGATGGTCCATGTCTCCTCTACTCTCGCCCCGTCATTCAGAGCTTTTCCTCAGGCTCATGCTTCGATGTTAATCAGTGGCCACAAAGCTTTAAGTATCTTTGTAATTAAGATTTTTGAAAAAAAAAAATTTGCTATAAAAACATAACTATTTTGAAATATTATTACAATTCAAAATAGTATTTTTATAGTTTAGTGCATTTTAAAATATAATTTATTTCTGTGATCAAAGCTGAATTTTCAACATCATTACTCCAGTCTTCAGTGTCACATGATTCTTCGGAAATCATTCTCATATGCTGATTGGCTGATATATTATCACCAGTTATTATTGGTGCTCAGTTATTAATAATGGTTATTATTAACAATGCTGAAAACTGTTTTGGCTGCTTCATATTTTTGTGGAAAGTGTGATTTAGTTTTTCAAGATTTTTTAATGAATAGAAAGCTCAAAAGAACAGCATTTATTAGAAAAATAAATCATTTGTAATGGTCACCTTTGATCAATTCAATGTGTCTTTGCTGAATAAAAGTATGAATTTCTTAAAATTGTTCAATAATAGTGTACTACTGTTTACACAAAAAATAGTAAGCAGAAAAATCTGTTTACAACATTGATAGTAAGAATACATGTTTCACAATTATACTCTTTTACTGTATTTTTATTAAAATTCTTAAAATAATATAAAAAATGTAATACATTTTAGCACTTATATAAACATGCAATATTATTTATGAATGTATTTAATCAGTTAGTTTTGGACCCCATTGACTCTTACTGAACAAACACAGTTGAAACATCTTATCTTTGTTGGACAGAACAGGTTTGAACGACAGAAGGGTGATTAAACGATGAACAGAACTTTTGTTTTGGGGTAAATTGTCCCTTTGGCTCTCATATTCCATTGCTAATATAAACACGGCGTATGCTTTGATATTGTTAAAAATAGACATTTATCTGCTGTGCTGTATTTGACTGTGTGACACAGCACCTTTAAAACATGGTGCAAGAACCTCAAACATGATTGTGCATGTCCTGCAGTAAATAACTTGTACTTGGCGCTGCTCTCATCTTTGCTGTGTCAAAGCACAAACACTGGCCTGCGCTGTAAATCACTATTTAATATTCTACGATCAATACGGCCGTGCAGCTGATTTTAACTCATATTTGTTTGCTTTAAAGCATTCCTGGCATAAATGCAAACAACAAGGACCGATAACGATGACAGATTTGTCATCAAGACCTGAGAGATTCCCCAGATACTGACGGATGACTTCACATCAACACCTGCACATCTAGCGTTCCCTGCGCTCACATGGAGAAGCGTGCTGACAGAAAAATGTCGTCATGAGAAGCTTTATTACATCTCTGAGGGCCAAAAGGTCACGACCAATCTAAATTTCATTTATTTGTGGTTGAACCCGGACTTTTAATCGCCGGGTCTGATTGTTGGTTTGCATTGCATTGCATAAAGAATGCTTTGTGGACTGTAAGGAATTTATTCTCCTTTACTGTCGAGTGTTTTATTACATGCCTATTTTAATATATTTTTGTATTACTGGTGTGAAATAGTTCAATAAGCTAATTAAGTTCCACAAACTCTTCCATAGAAGGAAGACATAAATCCGACTGGACCTTTGGAAGGGGAAAGTTGGCCTGAAATAGTTTGTTGACAAACAAGATTTAATGTGAAATCTTGTAGCGACAGGGTCAGAAAAACAGCAACAGCTTGAGAGTGGGCTGCGAGGGCGCTGTGGTTTTCCATGGGGTGTGTTGACACACTTGTGTTTCATCAGCTCATGCTCCAGCACAAACACACACACGTGTGGTCTCACTCTAAACATGTCAGCGCTGGACGCTGGCCGCGCATGCAACGCAACAACGCCTCCTCAGTGAGCCGCAGCTGAAGACTTACATTCAGAGCGGGAATGCTGCAGCATTATCTGCAGTATTTGCATTTTTGAAATGGATGAATTGCTCGTGTGGTTGCAAACCAAAATGACTATTTGAAATGCCTCGCTCGCACCATGTGTGTCTCAAAGGTATCTCAAATCTGTGACTGAATCTACACAGTGTGTATGCTAGCATCTCCATTATTACTGCATTTGCTTCAAGTTTGTCATGTTTCACTCAATCAGTTCAAATTATTTGATGTTTGTATCATCACTCAAAAACCTTCACCGGTCTGTTTCACAGGAATGTTTCATGTCATAAACAAACAAACAAACTTGTGCTACTTGAAATAAAATAAACATGAAATAAAATACAACATAGACACACACTCACACACTCACTCTCACACACACACACACACACACACACACACACACACACACACACACTCACACACACACACTCACTCACTCACACACACACGCGCACGCGCACACACACACACACACACACACTCTCTCACACGCACGCACGCACACACACAAACACATATCAACTTTAAGTTCTTTTATTTCAAAACAAACTGTAAAAAGTACAAAAACTTAACTTTAAAATTAAAATAATAAAATACAATAATATATCAGTCATGCTAAAATAATATATTATTATTTTTTTTTTTTTATAAATATAGATTTTTTTTATTTAGCAAACAAACAATTGAAGTGTTTATTCAATCATTTAAACAAATTGGTTTGGCTCAATAAATCAGATAAAACATATGTGCTCATAATATTTTCATACATGTGAGTAGTAGTAATAATAATAATAAACAATAACAAAAACAATGATTTTTATTTTGTGAACAAACAATCATTTAAACAAATTGATCTGACTATATTAACCAGATAAAACATGTTCTCATCCAATGTTCAAGCTCATGAATCATAATAATAATAGCTAACACATAACAACAAGCAAAAATACTATTATGAACAACAACATCAATAACACTAATAATAATAAACACATTAAAATCACTCCACAATGTAATTGAGTTATATTGCCAGCATATCTGTCTGAATATATTGTGGATATTTAATATTCCACAACACTAATCAGCATACTATTATTTTATAGTGCAAACGAGTTTCTCCCATACTAACAAACAAACAATTCATAACCTCTATAATCTGCAAATAGTGTGGCTGAAACCCAACACAGCTGAAGAGTGACTGTGCTGATATCACCTGCTGGCAGAAGAGGGTCAAGCTGGGCTTGGAGAACGAGTTTAATCTGCGGTCTTCATCCTCTCTCTGCCTGGTTTTCAGCAGGGCTTAGCTAGACTCTACTTAGTGTTAAACTAGACAGGACTTTTGGTTTTTGGTTTATGCTTAAGGAATGTTCACATAGTGAGGATATTGGTTTGCAGTCATAAAAAAATTTTCTTTGAACTATTTAAAAAAACACATTTGCGGTTTGTTAAAATGATAGCAAAACGTCCTCCTCCCAGGCACGTAACATATCTGATCTATAATCTGTAGCTCTTTCAGTCTTGCTAGAGATGAGCAGTGCCTACATCCTCATCATGAGATGACCAAAGAGAAGATCAAAGGCTCGGGTGGTGTCTGTAAACAAGGCCTTTCTGTGTTGGTGCCCATGAGGCCTCGTTCAGATTGACCTGGCCTCTGCCATTGTCCTGAGTCTGGCATTAAGAGGAGGAGGAGACGACCCACAGCTACATGAGCTCCTGACCCCCGCCGTGACCTTTCACCCTCAGGTCATCTCTGCACAGCACCAACCGCTGCCAAAGCCTCAGATCTTCAGCCACATGTTCATCTCGTCCAGCTTGGGGATTTTGGGTCAGAAATGGCAGATTTGACAAAGTGTACAACTTTGATCGATTTTATTTGAAATCTACACTAAAAACACAGAATCCAGAATTGCCTCACGAGTGATTTCAGATTACAGGAGACTCTTAAACTTAGTTGCCAAAGTAGCATTTATCATTTTTACTAAAATAACTAAAACTAAACTATAATAAAAAACTATATAGACATAGAAAACTACTAAAATTAAAATGAGAAAAAGAGAAAAAAAAGACAGAAAGTAGTAATACCTGATTGAAGTGTTTTTTCTCTATATATGTAAAAATGTATGTATTTTTAATACCTTTTTTAACTAGACATCATTTTGTACACATGGATGGATGCAAATAATAATTGAGTTTTTAATAATTGAAACTGAATTAAATTAAACAACTATCGCAATATTTTTTTTTTAATTCTCATACTCGCTACAATAATAATACTAATAATAAAATGATTAAAATCACTCCACAGTGTTACTTAATGACTTACTGTTAACAACTTTGGTTCACTCCTTTACACCGTACTGGCCAAATTAATAATGAACAATCATTTTCAAGATTGAGAACTTTTAAAACTCTTGGATTCTTTTACCAACTATGATCTGATATGTTATCTGATTGACCAAAAACAGCTTTCTTTACCATTTCAGAGCAAATACATCATTATTGAGATGATCAAGAACATGTTGTGTAGCCATATGAAATCAATAATCTTTATTAAAGATTGAGGACTTTATAAAATGACCTTTATGTCAGACCTTGTGTACATCATAAGAAGATAAGCCATTGTCTGTTGCTCATAAATATTCTGTCACCCTCATATTGAAAAATATATTTAACACAATATTTTCCTTTCGGGAGTAAACCAGATTTTTTCACTTCATTTAAATTTATAAGAATCAACCAAATGGAAATCTTTTTTTCTCCCTGGTGGGGGCAGTTTTATGGCTACAAAAACAGAATTTGTGGTTTCAACGGTTGAGGTTTGATGCAAAAGGCTGTGGAACCTTTTATGCAACCTGGCGTCCAGGAGCCTTAAACAAATATTTGGCTTTCCACCCTTTTGAGCCTTTTAGCCTCTGCTAAAGGAAAAGACTGAGCTCAAGAAAAAAATCAAGGTCAAATGTCCTGTGCGGGCCAGCTGCCAGGTCTATTTCATAACTACTAACACACGCACCTATAAAGCCCACCGAGGAAAAAAACACCCCTCACACATGCACACACACACACACTGGACACACTTTATATGAAGATGAAAAAACGCGAGCGTGACCACGCGACTCTAGGGGGCAGATCTCAGATTAGATTAATGACTGGCCTGAGCGGGTACTGCGTGGCGCTTTTATCCCAATGCGTTATTGTGACTTTGTTGCTCATGCATAGACAGGCCTCCTCAATGACAGCGTGTTAAGTGCCTCCGGGATCAGATAGAACCGCTCACCACAGCCCAAGCATTGTTCCCGCACGGGCTTTGCTTCCATTGAGTCATTCGGTGCTGGTAGCACTTTGAGGTGTTGTTGCCTCATGAGTGATTTCAGATTACGGGTGACACCAAGAAGAAACAGCAATGGCTTCTCGTTTAGGAACGCTTTAAGTCACTCAAGTGTTTATGGTTTGCTTTTGCAGTAAATGGGGCATTTTCTATGTGGGTATAGTATGGTAGTCGCTAACAGAGCAACACACGGTGGACTGTAGGTCATGTCCTTCTTTGAACGGCACGTGTCATTTACAGGCCACACAGAATCACAGATTGTGTTTCATACAATTCTACACATCACCTACTCATTTAATAAGTGGAATATTTGAAATGTGTTCATAAAAACATAATTTAGGATAATGGTTCCATTCTGCAGAAAATACTAATAAATAAAACAAACATAAATAAATAAATACATAAATTCAACAGATTCTGTCTGGGTCTGATAACATGAATCTCTCACATAAACATAATTAACAATTAATACTTCTTAATATTATGATACTATTAATTAATAATGCTAATAATTAGTATAAGTCTTTTAACTCTTATCTGAACAGTCCAATCCAATAACAGAGTAGGATCGTAGAGTTGTGCAATAAAGTTATGTCATTTCGTGGGCGTCTCCTGTCTTTCTCTTGCTTATTGTTTTAGAAATAATTATGTCATGTCCATCATTTCTTTTGTGATAGATTCCCATTATTTAGCTTGAAGATGTATTGTCTCATTAATTGAAGAACAGAGATTAATTAGAACCCAGCTCGTCTGTTTCCAGGTATTACATTGAGAATGATGAGAGAGAGAGAGAGAATAAAAAAATGATACAATTAAGAATTATGTTGTTATTATTATTTATACTTATATCCTGAATGATCTGATTGGGCATTGTTCATTAGGACTTGTTGGGAAACCATTTGGCCAACCAGCTAACACCAGTTTAGCCGATCTGGGAGTCCAGTTCAAAGCAGATTAACCCCCCCCCCCAGCAGGCCTGTTGGTGTCCCTGGCACTTCACACTTACAGGATCATGGATTGAGATGTTCAGATCTCTGCAGGGGTCTCTCTCATCTCTTTACTGATACTGATCTGCTGGCTGCATTATTCGACTCTTAGTCTGGCTTTCGCTGCAGTTAACTGATTCGATTTAGTGTTAATGTTAATATTCACTTATTGAGACTCATTTGAATGTTTAAGGTAAATAATATAATAATATACTATATAGACAAAAGTAATATTCAGTAATATTATTGAATTTAACTGCACTAACACTTGAATGAGAATAAAACTGAATTGAGCTGAATAGTGACATTATTGCCTTCTGCTTTATAGCTGAAATAAATTAATTTTATAACTGACGAAATTTACAAATTTGATACTGTTAATAAACTGAATTGAATCGAAACTGAACTAAATTGAGCTAATGACACTATTGCCTTCTGCTTTGTTGTTTAATTCATTTCATTATTAATGCACTTTGCAACTTTTTATCTTTGTAGAGTTGCTTTACAACTAAAATAGAATTTATTTCATAATTGATGAACTTTGCTGAATTGCCTCTCTCCTTGAACTGAATTGAATCACTATTGGACTTTGAGCCGAATTATAACATTGCTGACTTCTGTAAAACTGCTTTACAACTAAAATTAAATTAGTTTCATAATTAATACAATTATCATAATTGACACTCTTCTTCAAATGAACTGAATCAACATTGAACTAAATCGTGCAACATAATGACAATATTGTCTTTTGTAGATCATAATTGATGAACTTTGCTAAATTAACACTGTAAGTGAATTGAATCAACACTGAACTGAATTGAGCCGAATGATGACATCATCTTCTGTAGAGCTCGGAAATAAAGAAAATTGAAAATAAAGCAAATAGCTGCTTTACAGCTGAAATAAATGTGTTTCATAATTACTAAACTTTGTGCAATTAAACTTTAAATGCTAAAAAGTGACACTCTTCTTGAGTTGAATCAACATTGAACTTTGACGCCAGTAATGACATTTCTGACCTCCATAAAGCTGCTTCACAACTAAACTTGAATTTGTTTCATAATTGATGAACTTTGCAAAATTGACAACGTAAGTGAATTGAATCAACACTGAACTGAATTCAACCGAACAATGAGGGTCATTGTTGTCTTCGGTAGAGCTGCTTTACACCAGAAATTGAACTTGTTACATAATTGATGAATTTTGCATTTATTCAGAAATGTTCACGTTTTATTAAGTTGTAAACTATCTGTATTATATACAGTGCTATAGTAATAACTGTGAGTTTTTTGTGCACTCGCTCAACTCTTTATGACGCTCTCTCTCCCTCCAGTGGGGTCTCTTTGCTCATTAATATCTGGGG
>CM049883.1:28030454-28040454 GCA_027474115.1 Schizopygopsis malacanthus
TCTGGGCCTGAACCAGCTGTGTACAAATGTGTGGAGCTTGCGTTTTTAGGGAACTCAGCTGTTGTTTTGTACTGAAAGACGAGCTTCCATCACACTTGCTGAAACACTAAGCGATATTGGATGTTCTCTGGAAAGCATCCATGGTTTTTCACAAAGCCTGCGAGGCGAGCGCACATCAGTAAATCTGCCGTCTCAGTAAATCTGGGAGATTTCAAAACCATCGTGGTATGTGTCAAAAATCAAGCAGGTTTGGTTCAGAAACTGAGAATGTAAGGTTCCTGCTAGACTACTAGACTACACAGAACAACTCCAAATTATTAAAGGGTTCGTCTTTATACAGTTATTCAAATTCCCTTGTAAAAGTCATGTCGTTTATAATGTGGTGCAGGGGTGATGCACAGTATGTTTGTAGGCCGGAGCCTGGAAACAAGCATTTTAGCACTTCAGGTTCGATTGTCCTGAAGTCAATTTTTATTTTTATTTGAGTTAATACCTGAAGTACATTTGCATAAAAGTTATGCACATGCTTTTATCCAAAGCAACTTACATAACATTGTATGACTTCATGCATTCCCATACATGGTTAATATCAATGAATTTACTTGACTAGAGAAATATAGATTGATCTATTAAAATACAAGCTGTCTACACTGCAGGCTGCACAGCATCAGGCTCTGGCAGTGTGGATAGTGTTGTCGATCTAGTTTTGATGCATCGGGACATTTGCTTGCAGCGTTGATGGTGTGCAACAGGTGGATTGTGACGACAGTGTTGGTGAGTTAAATAACTTCCATTAGGGTAAAGGAATGTGTGAATATGATTAGTTTGCAAGTAAGAAAGATTAGTTTCTCCGTAGAATTGTGTTTTGCAGTGACATTGAAAAATTGACTGCACATGATTTAAAAAACTTTAAAAAAAAATATTTTTTCCTTATTAATTTTAAGGAGGATTTAGCAAATTTCTACAACAACCTTATCATTATTTTAGTACAATTTTCAATACACATTATATAGATTATAGCCAGTTCCCTTAACAATTTGGACTTGTTCTATGCATTAATTGAAAAGTCAAAATAATGTAAAATTGTCCAATTACAAATTACACATTGTTTTTCTGTAATTCTAAACATCCTGTTCATTTTGCTTATATACATACTAACAGTTTAATTTACAATATTATTATTATTTTAGTTTTTTTTAGTATACAGATATACAGATTATACCCCCCCCCCACACACACACACACACACAACATTACTATACAGTGAACTATATAATCTATATAATATATATATATTGTATAACAGTGGAAAAGTTTCATAGATGTTGTTTTTTCTTTTGTAGCCAACACTTGTGCAGAATCTGACTTTCAACAATAAACATCCTCTGAGAAATATACACTGGACTAAAAAGTGTATATATATAAATATATACATAAACACATTATGCTGGTCTGAACAACATCTGAACCAGACAGCGTAACAATATCAGAAATCTTTTTTTCCCTGGAGTTTCTGTATGATATTAAACATGTGGCAATGGTTAGAAAGGCGGAAAACAAGCTGAAATAGGCAACCCAATCCCGGACGGACCATTTATCAGGCTGGCCGCCGTTTTCTTTTTCTTCATGCTGACAAAGTCCAGCATCTCACCTTCCAAATGAAAAGCGAGTAATAGGGCCAGCGGAGGCGAGCGATCTGAGCTTTCAACACGCGCCTCACACAGATGAACCATGGCGTGCGCGGCAGATCCTTCACTAATTGTACTTTGTCTTGTTTTCTTTGTGTCTGCAGATTCTGTCATTATTAGATGAGCGTTTTTTACAGTGGCAGGCCCCACCAGAGTTCAACTGCTGAGGTTTAATGATTATCCTTTTACTTCTGAGGGTCTGTCCCTCATGACAATATGCAGTGATCTGCTTAAACTCATCCGCAGGGAGAACCAAAGCCAGTCTCTCCAGGCCTGTGTGGGTGGTTAGGGTTAATGAGAGAGCCCTGCAGTTGAGACATCAAGTGCAATGTTTCATAGTTAGAGATGTTTCAATTGTCCCACGCTCCTTTAAACAGTTCAATTAGCAGATTTCTATAATAAGTAGCTAAATGATTCACACAAACTCACTTGTTATATAATCTTACACTGTTACATAATTATCAGAAACATTCATACAAAAAAAAAAACATGTTACAATAGGTTATAGCACTTTACAATAATGTCCCATTAGTTAATCCATAACTTTGAGCAGGAATGGACTGGTTAAACGTGTGTAGCCGCCTGCATATCAGGCTGAATTGTGCAGTTTTCGAATGCGTTTTCCAGTTTTGTGTGTAATGTGCATCAGACGGTCTGTGGGCGTGCTGTCTGAGACTGTGCTCCGTCTCCTCTCTCAGCTTTTGTGGAACGAAGCCTGGGAATACCAGAATGATTGGTGCATTTGTGCAAAAAGTGAAAATACAAATCTTCAAGAACGTTTTAAGTGATTTGAAGCCCCATGTACAGTCCTCTTGGTGAGAACTTGACAAACCCTGAATAAACGCATAATGCATGCTGGACTACTCAGTTTAGTTAATGAGGCTTCATTCTGAATAATCATACCTCTATGTAAGTGCTAATATTTGTTCCAGATTTCATAATTATATCAATTTGGTCCAGACTAAATGCAGACTTTAACACTCAGACGGGTCTTTTGACTGAACTCAATGGGACACCTTTTTAAGTTCACTGCTCCCCTATAATGGGGAAGTCTGTATGTCTGCAGACTCTTGGACCGGAGACAAAACCTGCATGAGGTGAGAGAAGAAAAAGAGAGAGAAAAAACGCCAATTAAGCCAATTAGTGATAATGATTTGGAAAATATAATTCACTATGCAATAAAAAAAAAATATATATATATATATGCAGTATCTCACAGAAGTGAGTACACCCCTCATGTTTTTGTAAATATTGTATTAAATCACTTAGGGGTGTACTCACTTTTGAGGCCAGCGGTTTAGACATTAATGGCTGTGTGTTGAGTTATTTTGAGGGGACACTCATTTCTTCAGTGTTTTCACATGAAAAGGTATAATAAAATATTTAAAAAAATGTGAGATACTATATATACAGTAATGTTTTTTTTGTTTAGTTCATCATGATATGACTGACGATATTAGTTCTCATACCCAGCGATACAATATTTTCTAAAACCTAACAAAAACTTCTGATACAATTATGATACGATTCGTTTCAGGAGTATATTGATCGATATATTGATATTATGATATTATGTACTTATTTTACACAACCAGCTACATTTTTTAAAACAAAAAAACTGGCTTTTTTAAATGATAAAGAAAAAATAAAAATTAAAACGTATCATTATAGCATCAGTAATCTTATGACAACAATCAAAGTAAGTCTTTCGGGCTTCTCTGTTAAAATGTGTAATGTGTAAAATATAGTGTAAATCCTCATAAATATATAAAGAAATGTAAAAATATGCTGTTAAAACTTAGTTTTATTTGAGACTTGTTGGGCTGCTACTGGGATCAGTGCTAACAATATTTTCTACATAAAACCAAATTATGAGCAATGGAAGATCATAAATAATGTAGAGCAAAGGGACGAGTGAGTTTTCAGGTAGGTCTAAAAGTAGGTTTCAGGTGCTAAATGTGGCAAAAAATATTTTGCCTTTGATGTCCATTTTTAACAAAAATGCTTCTCTCATTGTAATTGCACGAAAAAGTGCAACCAGCACATTGTCTTCCACAGAAAAAAACAACAGGTTTGGAACATCACGAGTGAAAAATGTCCGAATGTTCATTTTTAGGTGAACTAATCCTTTAATGCTAGGCCTTAGCAGACTGACGCTGTATATTACTCACGATACAGGCCAGAAATAAAACAGAAGGAATACCTTTATCAAAATGGCAGCTTCGACTGAAGCTCTTGAACTTGGTCTCCTAAATCTATGCTTCTTATATTCAGCGTCAAACTCCCCAATATATGGAGGAGACAGATGTCCACTCATTACAACTTCTCTTGACATTTCCTCCCATGGTCCAACATGCCTCACTGGAGAGTCATTAGAAACGAGGCTCTGTTTAGTCTCCAGCAAACATCCCGCTCTGATCCGCTGTCAGCGTCATTATGAAGAGCCGCATCAGTCACCGTGGACACACATACAGCCACATTCATGAAAACAGACTCGAACATACTTATGCTCTGCAGACTATTTCTACCATATGGCTCCTTTCGGTTCCTGTTTTCATGACTGTAATTGTATTGAGATGCAATTACACCCTGATTAGTTTACAGTTTTTGGAGACTGAGGGGTGAATTCACTTTTGCATGTGTTATTTCAACATGTTCACACGCAATCTAATGTAACCCGGCTCTATCTGCACTGATGTAGTGCTGCATCATGCATATTTATATTAAGTCATTGTTATTATTCAGAGTGAAAACATGCGTCCTTTCCATGTACATTTACCTCTTTATAGTTTGCAGCTTATTTTCAAAAGTCAGGGCTATTTGCAAAATTAACAACTGAGATAAACAGATATTATGTTGAAAAAGTGACATTTGTGTGCATTTCATAGGCATGCGTTTGTAAGCATCTTCTTCACACTCACAGTGAATTATGCCAAATTATGCTACATGATTTCTATGAATCTACTTGTGATTGAAACTGAAAGGTTTACACAATAGAGTTATTAAATTGAAACTGTACACATATTATATATATACATATCCATACATACATACATACATACATATATATATATATATATATATATATGAACAGTTATATCTAATAACCCATCAAAAATGTAATATTGTGTGAATTTTTATAAATACAATTATTTATGAATATCTGTCTTATTCATAAAACATAATTTAAATCAATCAATATATATTTTTTTTTAAATCTAATTTTTTTTTCATTTTTCATTTGACAAATATGACATTCTTAACACACACATGCACACAAAATAATTTTTATTTGGAGATTAAAAACAGGTAGAATAGGTGTTTAAATCATATGCATCATAATTGCATTTTACATTTAGCTTTTCTGAATATATGAATAGTTAAGGAAAGAATAGGTGCATTGTGTCACTGATATCAACTGAAGAAAAAAAGCCATCAGTTGGTGTATTTCATTCGTAGTGAATTCCCCTTTAAATCAGCGACGCTTAATAAAGCAGCTTTCACTGTTCAGAAGAAGTGATGTAGCGTGCAGCAAAACCACCCTGAAGATCTCACTCATTACACACAGCATGACGTGCGTCTCAGCGATGCTAGTCACTCTTACAAACACAAAAGTACAGTGCTAGCGTCCTTCGCTCTGTGTAGTTTAACAGTCTCTCACTTCAGCGGAGGGCAGGAGGTCTGTAGGCACACAACAAAGAGAAGACTGCTTTCTGTCTCTTTACAGGTTGTCACAATCTTGCTACATTCGGACTGGACGTCCCAACAGGGAGCCGCCTCTGCTTTCAATAAGAAAAGCCCGCTTAGCATTTGGACAGTGTTAAAGCTGTCATAAACAACAGAGTTTTCATGTTTAGATGGTGAGATGCAAGACATTTCGAGGAGGTTTCGCTTTGAATGTTGGAACAAATAAACTTGCCAAGACTGTAAAGTTAAACCAGCTGTTGAAAGAGGGTTTTTACTACGATAAGATGGTCATTGATTGTAGAAAATCCCCCCAAAAAAGAAAAATCACACTTGAGATCCTCTTTCATATCTCAGTTGCTTCTCAGTCGTGTGCATTTCAGATGTTTTACTTGATACAAAGACACAGTAACACCAAACATCTTAACACATTAACAAGTCTCAAACTGTACTCAGATATGATACTGAAATAAAAAAACATTAATCAGTTTCTCATTAAATATATTACTTTTCAAGCTCTTTTTAATCATCTCGTAAGAAAAGTTCTCCATTAAGTATTCTGTCTTTTGAATTCCCAAATGCAAATAGAATTGCTAACAGAATTGTATTTTGAATCTGAATTTAATTCAACCAGCTGTCCAGGTTTTGTGTTTAGATGGTGCTTTGTAAGACATTTCAAGAGGGTTTCACTTTAAATGTTAGAACAAATAAACTTAAAGACAGCTTTAGGCCAGGACAAGAAACAAGAAAGAAAGAATCTCAACTGAGACCTCTTTTATATCTCTGTTGTTTCTCACACACAGTAAATTGAGACTAAGTCTCCTGCATGCCCGATTTTGAACTTAATAAAAATACACAGCAATACCAACAATCTCCGAAAACAGTGTCTCAAACGCTAAACTGCAAATAAAACATAAAATTTCTCATTATATATATCGATTTGAAATCTCTTGTACATCAACAATGTCTCATGGGAAACATCTGAGACAAAGTTTATAATGAAACTGTGTACATTTACATTTAGCAGACGCTTTTATCCAAAGCAACTTACAGTACATTCAGGTTATACATGTTTTGTCAGCATGTGTGTTCTCTGGGAATCGAACCCACAACCTTTGCGCTGCTAACGCAATGCTCTACCACTGAGCCACAGGAACAGTTGTAGTTGTAAGTGAGCATTTTTGAGCAAAGAAAGAGCAATCTATGAGCAATGAATTCTTCTAGGATGTATTAATAGCATTTTCCTTGCTAAAAGCATGAAACGCGGCAGGTTATCTCCTGGTGTTGACAGACTGAAGCGGACATCCGCTCGCGTCATGTGTTTGAGATTAGCTCTACCTGAAGATGTGAGGTGATGAGGAACAGGTGTCTCACCTCTAATGTCAAACACATGATAGGAGATGATGAAGACTCCCGGAGCATCGCCACAGTCTCCTGCTGTGAACTAGGGCTGATTAGATGTTGTGTGCTTTGCCATTTTGAAGACCTCTGGAATTGATTTTCTACAGCATTGTAATTGATGCATGCTTGACTGTGCTGTTTAGATTACGAAGCTAATGGGGAGGAGGAATCAAATAAATATGAGCTGCTGACACAGAGACATTCTGGCAGAGGTTTGAATGATCAAATGAAGATTTCCCTTTGAGCGCTTCCAAGGGGTTTTATCCTTCCCTAAACATTAATAATGTGATATACTGGATTTTGAAACTTCACAGAAACTCATTTTGGCTTGTTTAAGAGAGTATTTTCTCATGATGATTGTTATTGTCCCTATTGTTCCCAAACATCAGACGCACAGAGTTGATTGATTGCTAGAATGATTGTTATTAATGACTACTTATGAATATGTTTGGTTGGGTCATTTTTCATGACATCTTGACTATATTCGGGACTTGGATTACATTTTTTTCATTTATTTAACACGCACGTGTTCACGTGCATTGTAACTGTTATACAGACGCAACTGGATGGTTTGTATGAATATGGCAAAGCGATTATATCACTAATGTTGGGTATTTCACTTTAATGCTGTAAACTAAAGAATGTGTTATGCCCTGTAGAAAGCATTGCAATAATGACTTCTTTCCCTAATTTGCCATAAGCCACACAGTAAAAAACATGTGCCACAATGAATCTCTAAAACAAACATTAAACGTTAGATATCCAGCAAAGCTATGCTGGGACTGTGACATCCCATATTACACTTAATTGCAACCAAATGGCTGTGAGGAAAAGTCTCAAATCCTCCGACCACCTGTTCCCTGCACTGTTTATATTCAAGCAGAAATAGAGCCAGAGCGAGAAGATTGCTCCCTCGTCCCCTTAAACCAGGACTGCACGTAAACATGTTATTTCAGTATTATAATAATCTTGCAGGAACTTGATTAAGACAGGGTCTTGCCTTTTAAATCCCCAGTGCAAACAGAATTGCATTTAGACTCTGAATTAAAGTAGAAGTAGAATTAAAATGCATGAATGTAATTCAAAGAAATGTGTATCTAAATAATAATAAGAATTATTATTGTAAGAATTAGTATTGTTGTAAACATTTAATAAAATGAAATATCAAAATAAGACATTTAATATTTTTGAATTATTAAAACACTTTGAATAATAATAATAATATCAACAGCATCACAGCTCTGGAGCATGATTTGCTACATGGTATTAGGAGTGAAGCATTCTCATATTAAAGATTTAATCATTTTAGACATGCCTGTTAGTGTAATATGCATTATAGATATTTATCTAGAAGAGCTGAATTACTTTTCAAAGGTTTTGAACTATCTTTTAGGACTTTACTAGCATGTTTCATAGGCTCTTTAATACGTCCCTTGATTTATCACATGCGTTGTAATGTTGTTTCAAGTTGCTGGCATGTATTGAATGTTTGAATGAAAAGTTTTAGTCCTGTATCCACAAGTAATGACATGTTTGAAACATTAAACTTGCATTATAATTTGCATACAAACACAAAGCCATGATTATACCATCTTAAAGGGGAAAGAAATGATGTGACAAAGATTAATGGGACAATACTGACAGAAAGTTGAAGGAAATCACCTTGACCACTTAAATGTTCCTTAAAGTTAACCTCATATATGTAGATCAGAAACACATTAAGGTTGATTGCATGAATCGGATTACTGCTATAACACTGCACTTGCCTCGCGTTTGGCCCGCTGTGCATGTTACCAGTGCTGAATGAATACAAGCTAATCTTTGTTCCATCTGGGGCTGGTCAGACAGAGCCATCCAAGAAGTGTAATCATCTCACGAGAGTCAGATCCTTGTGTCTGACACCTTTACACAGACAGGAAGATTTACAGCTCTAATCACAAAAATCGCCTACAGTTGCAAATTGTGCATGAGCGGTAGTCTCGCGTAGCACGACTTTTGATTAATGGCATCAAGTCTGGTGCACATTGCAGCACGTTCTGGCCAAGAATCACCCACTTAGACTGACGGAGACGTCTGACGGACATGTGAAGTGACCAGCAGCAGCTTGTCTAGTATTCATCATGCCATTTAAGAGTTCTCTGTGATGTTTGGAAGCCAGTTTCCACCTCAGAGGAAACAATGCAAAGTATATGAACTTCTGTTTATACACTGTAAAAACATTCAAGCGCTTTCAACCAATTATTATTTAGTAACTAGTTCCACAGAAATGTTACGTTCAGTCAATTTCTGACTTCGAAGTGTTGCCTGAATTGTTATTTTTTAGTTGACTCAACCTTTACTGAAGTTTTGTAGTGCACGTGCATGTGTTTTTATTAGTTTAATCAACATTAGCATAGCTAATTGTTCACTGGATTTGAAAATAACCATTCTGTGACGAGTTGGGAACAGCGAGGCCGGTGGAGTAATTGGTAATGAACGACACCTGCACCACTCACCGGTCTCGAGTCCCACGGAGGAGCTTCGGAAGGGTTAAATGAGGAGTGACGACAGTGGAAGACGAGAGAGGACCAGGCCTTGAATTT
The DNA here is from genome assembly GCA_027474115.1 of Schizopygopsis malacanthus. Taxonomy (NCBI): domain Eukaryota; kingdom Metazoa; phylum Chordata; class Actinopteri; order Cypriniformes; family Cyprinidae; genus Schizopygopsis; species Schizopygopsis malacanthus. Next base: position 28,039,810 of record CM049883.1, read on the forward strand.
TAGTTTGTGTTTTGTGTGCGGCAGTCGTCCGTGAGGGGCTGCCGCTTTTCATTTGCGTTTGTTTATTTTATTATTAAAGTGTGTTAATGTTCGCCGGTTCCCGCCTCCTTCTTCCCGTATCTACTAACTTCGTTACACATTCATTCAATGTTTTTCTATATTTGTGTAGACAATAGCATATGTCCTTTCAACTAAGGCCAAGCAGTAAAATTAGCTCAACTTAAAATGTTAATGCCCTTCCAGCATTTTGTTAATTAGATTTTTACAGTGTAATTAATGTTTTTAATAAACTGAAAATAAACACACACACACACACACACACACACACAGACAGACAGACGCACACACGCACGCAAGCAGACAGACAGACAGACAGACAGACAGACAGACACGCACACACACACACAGACAGACAGACAGACACACACACACCACACACACACACACACACACACACACACACACACACACACACACACACACACAGACACACACAGACCGACAGACAGACAGACAGGCAGGCATGCACGCACGCACGCACGCACGCACGCACGCACGCACGCACGCACACACGCACAGACAGACAGACACACGCACGCACGCACAGACAGACAGACACACACACACACACACACACAGACAGAC
>CM049883.1:28045454-28077954 GCA_027474115.1 Schizopygopsis malacanthus
TCCAGTCTTTTGAGCAGTAGTGTGTCATGTATAAAAGGACACACATGAATTGGTGTCACGTCTCCCCCCTCAGCTCTCACAGAGGGGCAATGCTTGCTATTTTCACTCGCCTGTCAGAGAAAAGTGAAGGTGTCAGTCTCCAGAGCTGTCAGACTCGAGTCAGTCACAGGCCTTAAATTCAACAAACCCCCCCATTAGAAAAATACGAGCTCCCCTTATGCCCAGAACCTCGCTTTCACAGTCAAGGCACTCATTCTGAAGCCAAAGCCCCCTGGTATTGATTGATACCATTTCTCCACCTTCACCCCAACAAATTGCGCTGGTTAAGGGCTTATGGGCATTATGTTTGTGGGGCTGTGCTGGTATCATACCCAGGTCATCCGTATTGCTTGCAGGCCTGCAGGATGACTGTGTTTCTCCGTCTCGGTGTACTGTAACGCACAGTCAGGGTGGGATTGAAGGCGAGAGAGCTGCAGTCAGGAACGATCAGTCTCAAGGAGCCCAGTTGCTGGTTGTGGTTCCCTAAAGTACCAAATATCGATTCGCCGAGGTCTTAAGCAGTTGTAATGGGCTCAAAGCTCCGTATGTCTTACTGCTGAGACATGTGAAATGACATTTTGGGTAGATGTCATCAGATATAGTTCAATCAGGACAAGATTTAAGAAGTTTGCAATTATGCTCAATTTAATGTTTGATTGCCTCCATTTTCACCAATTGGATTCAATAATGTCCTATAACGTTTCTTTTTCTATCAACCTTCCTTCTCTTTAACCTTTTCATGAGATTGGTCCTGTATCAGACAACTTGCAGAGCAATGCAATGTCTGTTTGCATTTATAATAGACATTTTACCACAACAAGCGATTAGGCTAAACTATGGATAGGTGGATGCATAATTAAACAAACAAAAATACATACATACATAAAAATTGAACTAAAATAAATAAATAGATGCTTGCATACATAAATAAAAGTTCAACAAAAAATAATAAAAAACATACATTCATGCAAATTAAAATATAAATACATACACTTCATAAAATTATTTTCTAGACAAGTTAAAAAAATTGTTTAAAAAAAAACTCATAATTAAGTGAAACAAGCAAAATAATCTGCCAATGCGGTAAGCGAAATATATAGTTTTCTGTCTGAAATAAGATTCTTACCTCATTGGCAGATTATGTGGCTTGTTCTAAGGAAAAACTCACTTAGTAAAAAAAAAATAAAGAAAAATAAAACTAATTTTAATATCAAACTAATAACTAAAAACTAATAGCATTTTCTACTTGTCTAGAAAATCCTTCTTGATTTTAGAAGTTTTAGATATTTTGGAAGGAAACAAGACAAAATAAATCTATGCAAGAAAAGCTTTTTTTGCAGTGTACATAAAACATGCGTCTTACTGAATATATTCTTAATATTTAAAATGATTTGAACCTTGTTGTATAATGTAGTTGTAATGCACAGCAAGATGGTTTGCTGATTCTAAAAACTGGTTTAAACTGGTCTAGCTCAGCCAACTGATCTCTCAGTCTCGTAAGGTGACACATGTCCCAAACCCTGTAAAACCAGCAAACCAGATCAGACTGGTTTAAGATGAGTTATGACTGCTTTATGCAGAGGAACACATACATCACATTCACACTGTGTGAGTTTGAAGGTGTAGTTTTATAAATCTCCTTCTCTTCTACCTGAGGTGTCGCGTATCATTGATCTGATGAAAATAGATGTGGCATGTTTCTATCACACGATCTCTCCACACGCAGACATTCTGGACTCTCCCACACCTGCAGTCAAAACAGCCGATCAAACTCGATTTGATGAGCGCAGAACTCAATGTGGAGTGACAGCTGAGGAAAGAAGGGTTACAGAACTGGATTCCAGGGGTGTGATCCACGGTACATTACTGAGGCCAGTTCTGTTCAGTTCGAATTATTCTTCCCAATATCAGGTTCTTTATATTTGACCTTTTTTATTGTAAAACATATATATATATACAAACATATACATATGATGCGCAATAAACATTATTGATTATCAGTGTTGAAAACCGTATCTGTTTTTTTCCAGGAATTGATGTTGAACAACTTTTATTTTTAATATTTAGTTGTTTATTTATTTTATTTTTTGACCAAATGTATGTGCACTTGTTGAATAAGAGTATATATATATAACATGTGAATGATTGTGTATATGGAGTATACATCTCTCTCTCTCTCTACTCAGATACATATTCCTGCATATAAAAACTAAAGGAGATTATAATTTAGGATAGAATTGTATGCAATTTTAACAACAATAGATTGCATACATGCATGTAAATGAATAAATAAATAAATAAATGCATACATACATACATTATTTTTCATACACAGATGCAGCTGATTAAATGCAAAATTAATGAATTATGAAATAAATACTGATTACACACATATCGGTCACACTTTATTTTAGCTTGTTTTAAGCAGAACTTCTAAACAAACCAACAAACTATTAATTTCATATGTAAAACAAGACAAATGCCAATGTTTGATGTGTAATTTACACATAAAATCTATGAATGTATGTACAGTATTTTAATTATTGCTGTTTTGTATTTTATTCATTATATTTGATTTTATATGATGGGTGGATCAGTGAAATCAATGCTACTGAGCACTGAGGTTTCATAATTTAGCTCTATTACACTGGAATATTGATTTAAAACAATATCAGGATGAACGTGGCTGCAGAGAGGAAGATGGAGAGAGACACATAATGTTGTGCATCAGGCTTCTCTCACACACACACACACACACACACACACATAGACACACACACACACACACACACACACACACACACTCTCTCTCTCTCTCACACACGACACAGACACACACACACACACACACACACACACGCACACACACACACACACACACACGAACATGCACACACTCTCTCTCTCACACACACACACAGACACACACACACACACACACACACACACACACGCACACACGCACACACACACTCTCTCTCACACACACACACACACACACACACACACACACACACACACACAAACACCGAATGTTCTAATCTGCACTGGACTTTATTGTAATACATTCTCAGTTGAGTTATTTTGTAATGACTGTGTGTGGCTGCTGTAAGATTTACCATCATGTGCTAAAACACATCCAAACCAATGCATTCAACCCACAGCTCAATCCAGCTAGTATCCTCTGCTCTTATAATGAACATCAGTGAAGTCACGTTTTTGGGAATAAATGCAACTGCGTCTGAGGAATTCTGAATTTGAGAAACATATCTGGATACAGAAGCAACCCGTTCTCACTCCAAGCAGATACAGTATGATGTTTAAATAGGAAACTACCGTACAGTATATGTGAGGATGCAGATGCAAAAAGTGCCCCATACATGACTTTATGCTGAAACAGACACGAATGATCAAAATAACTGCATTATATACAAGTTCATGAGATTCATGAAGTTTTCGACTGCATCAAATATTGTGCAACATTACAATGGAGAATATCGTCTCAAATATAGTTTATTTTTTTGATGTGCAGCTGTATTTTCTGCATCATTACTCCAGTCTTCAGTGTCACATGATCTTCAGAAATCATAATAATATACTGATTTGCTGCTTCAAGAAATATTTCTGATTATTATTAATGTTGAAAACAGTTGTGCTGCCCAATATTTGTGTGGAAACCAAGATGTTTATTTATTTATTTGATTTTATTTATTCTTTATTCTTCAGAATTTTTGATGAATAGAAAGTTTAAAAGAACAGCTTTATTTATTACAGAAAATATTTGTAATATAGCAGATTTCTATCCTGTCATTTTTTGACCAAATGTATGTGCACTTGCTGAAAAAAACAACAACTTTTGAAAGTTACTGTATATTGAGTATACATTTCTCTATATGTATTTAAACGGATACCTATTTCTGCATATGAAAAACAAGAGGAGATGATAATATAGGGTTATCAATAGTTTTCAATTTTAAAAATAATGGATTTTTATTGTTCGAACGAACGAACAAAACCAAACAAATAAACACTTTTTCATAAACAGAAGCAACTGATTAAATGCATAATTAATATTATGAAATGAATACTGATTACACACATATCGGTCACACTCTATTTTAATGTCCAATTCTCACTATTAACTAAAGACTTCTGCCCCAATTAACTCCTAATTACTGCTTATTAATAATCATTAAGTTAGTAGTTAAGTTCAGGTATGGGCTTGATTAAGGCATCTAAAATATGATCACGCAGTAATATGCGTACTAATAAACAACTAGTTAATAGTGAGAACTGGTACCTTAACTAAAGTATTCCCCACATATCTTAAGAAATAAAGAAGTATTTGCAAGCGAAATTGTAACTGAATTAATGCTCAAATCTGGAGATGCTGAGGTGCACCTTTGACCTCTGCGCATGGTGACGTGCTCAAGCCACGGTTTGATGCTTTGGGAGCAGTTATTAAAAGTGTATGTAAGAATATTTGAGCTCTGTAAGGTGATGTAGTGTAACTTGCTGCCCTGACTTCATGTTCACTGACTGTTTTCTGATTAAATATGATCAGAAGGAGGTGTGATTGGAGACGGATCTCTGATCTGTTACCTTCAGGACAGCTTTCTTTATGTAGCGAAGACTCACGTCGACACCAGTGGAAACATTTTTACAATTTGTGTATTTACGGTGGTGAAAACCAAAGGGTCCTGGTTGGTAATTAGAAGAACTAAGTACTTCACGATGTAGAGTCGGCCATGTTGCATTGTAATGAAGCGTGGCGTTACTACTGTTCCTTCTGGCTGAGAGTTTATTTGATTTATTTATTGTAATGAAAGTCAGATGGACCAGTGTTTACACCAGTTCAAATCAGTGACATGTTTTCTAATTAGCAGCAAATGGGCTCGGAGGAAAGCACACATTTTTCTTCTCCTCGCTGGGTCACGAATCAAACTTCACATTTATTTTCATTAAAAGTGTTCGGCGGTGTCTCTGCGGTTTCCACGGCTCGGTTGCTGTTAGCAATTACTTTGTGTATCAGCGTGGTCTCATTATGTAGCGCCTCTCTCTCTTTGGCGTCGGGCCTGATGCGTTCAGCTATAAACCGGGGCAGGTTGATTTCGACACCGGTAATTTGAAGGCTGATAACATGCTTGCAGGAGGGAATGATAGCTTGGCTGTATAAGTGTGTGTGTCAGCAGATCTCGGACATGGAAAGCAGTCCGTGCCTATTTCCATTGTGAGACGGTTCATGGAGTTCTGGAGATTTATTACGATTTTAGTGCCGCTGTTCCTTTTTGTTGTTTTTTTATGTGTGACTTTTATGAGGGGTATAAAACATGAATGGGAACAAAACATAGCAAAATCATTGACAATATTCAGGAAGCTATGGGAAACAGAAAGAGACAAACGTTTCTTTTTATCCTCGCTCGCTGTCGCTATTTGATGGGGCCTCGGTATTGTAGTACAAATGAGCTCATTATTGAGCTCCGGAGGTCAAAGGTCAGACGGGTGGGAGGGTGTGACAGGAGCAGAAAGGAACAGGAAGTAGGAAGGTCAGGTGTGAGATGTGGGACGGGGTGCAACTCTCAGCTTCCCTGTGAACTTGAACTTTTCCTCATTTCTTAAAAAAAAGAAAGGTTTTTGAAATAGTGTTATGTTTAAAAATATATTTCTATTTTAAATTAGATTACATTTAAAGTGTTACTGTACAAGTAAAAAACAAGAACAATTGGCATTTGGCACCCAAAACTAATTTTTACATTTTAAAATATATTTATTATGTTATACCATATGCATTATATATACACACAATATTAAATGGGTTATCCACGATTCATGATTTTACATTCATTCATTAGTTAATTTGTTTGTTTGCTTACATTTAAAAAAAGCAAAAACATTTATTTTAAATGAACAGAATTGGAATTTTGTATCTAAACGATACACAGACTTTCTAATCAAATATATGATATATACATTTATATTTAAATATTAAGATTGAAAAATATTTAAATGTAATATAATATTATGGGGAGTATTCACTAAAAATGTATATGACAGAAATCATGCTTTACATTTAAAATTTAAAAACATAAGTTTTGGGTCAGCACAATTTACATTCAGCATCTACACAATATAATTAATATAGAACATTTAAATGAAATAAAAATATATATTATTTTTCATTTCAAAATTAAAAACATACATATTTTAATATGTTTAGCCATTTCTGTTTGGTGATACTTCATAAACTCTCTGTAATACACTCTGTAATATCATTAAAAACTCTGCACAGTCAGATGAACTTCCACTGATCTCAGAGCAGCTGCGCAGCTGAAACTCACACTAACTGCAGAAGCGGAGCGTGGACGAGTGAAGGAGAGCAGATGAACTTCCACTGATCTCAGACCAGCTGCGCAGCTGAAACTCACACTAACAGCAGAAGCGGAGCGTGGACGAGTGAAGGAGAGCAGATGAACTTCCACTGATCTCAGACCAGCTGCGCAGCTGAAACTCTCACTAACAGCAGAAGCGGAGCGTGGACGAGTGAAGGACAGCAGATGAACTTCCACTGATCTCAGAGCAGCTGCGCAGCTGAAACTCACACTAACAGCAGAAGCGGAGCGTGGACGAGTGAAGGAGAGCAGATGAACTTCCACTGATCTCAGAGCAGCTGCGCAGCTGAAACTCACACTAACTGCAGAAGCGGAGCGTGGACGAGTGAAGGACAGCAGATGAACTTCCACTGATCTCAGACCAGCTGCGCAGCTGAAACTCACACTAACTGCAGAAGCGGAGCGTGGACGAGTGAAGGACAGCAGATGAACTTCCACTGATCTCAGACCAGCTGCGCAGCTGAAACTCACACTAACAGCAGAAGCGGAGCGTGGACGAGTGAAGGAGAGCAGATGAACTTCCACTGATCTCAGAGCAGCTGCGCAGCTGAAACTCTCACTAACAGCAGAAGCGGAGCGTGGACGAGTGAAGGAGAGCAGACGAACTTCCACTGATCTCAGAGCAGCTGCGCAGCTGAAACTCACACTAACAGCAGAAGCGGAGCGTGGACGAGTGAAGGAGAGCAGATGAACTTCCACTGATCTCAGAGCAGCTGCGCAGCTGAAACTCACACTAACTGCAGAAGCGGAGCGTGGACGAGTGAAGGAGAGCAGATGAACTTCCACTGATCTCAGACCAGCAGCTGAAACTCACACTAACAGCAGAAGCGGAGCGTGGACGAGTGAAGGAGAGCAGATGAACTTCCACTGATCTCAGAGCAGCTGCGCAGCTGAAACTCACACTAACTGCAGAAGCGGAGCGTGGACGAGTGAAGGAGAGCAGATGAACTTCCACTGATCTCAGAGCAGCTGCGCAGCTGAAACTCACACTAACAGCAGAAGCGGAGCGTGGACGAGTGAAGGAGAGCAGACGAACTTCCACTGATCTCAGACCAGCTGCGCAGCTGAAACTCACACTAACAGCAGAAGCGGAGCGTGGACGAGTGAAGGAGAGCAGATGAACTTCCACTGATCTCAGAGCAGCTGCGCAGCTGAAACTCACACTAACAGCAGAAGCGGAGCGTGGACGAGTGAAGGAGAGCAGATGAACTTCCACTGATCTCAGACCAGCTGCGCAGCTGAAACTCACACTAACAGCAGAAGCGGAGCGTGGACGAGTGAAGGAGAGCAGATGAACTTCCACTGATCTCAGAGCAGCTGCGCAGCTGAAACTCACACTAACTGCAGAAGCGGTGCGTGGACGAGTGAAGGAGAGCAGATGAACTTCCACTGATCTCAGAGCAGCTGCGCAGCTGAAACTCTCACTAACAGCAGAAGCGGAGCGTGGACGAGTGAAGGAGAGCAGACGAACTTCCACTGATCTCAGAGCAGCTGCGCAGCTGAAACTCACACTAACAGCAGAAGCGGAGCGTGGACGAGTGAAGGAGAGCAGATGAACTTCCACTGATCTCAGACCAGCTGCGCAGCTGAAACTCACACTAACAGCAGAAGCGGAGCGTGGACGAGTGAAGGAGAGCAGATGAACTTCCACTGATCTCAGACCAGCTGCGCAGCTGAAACTCACACTAACAGCAGAAGCGGAGCGTGGACGAGTGCAGGAGAGCAGATGAACTTCCACTGATCTCAGAGCAGCTGCGCAGCTGAAACTCACACTAACTGCAGAAGCGGTGCGTGGACGAGTGAAGGAGAGCAGATGAACTTCCACTGATCTCAGACCAGCTGCGCAGCTGAAACTCACACTAACAGCAGAAGCGGAGCGTGGACGAGTGAAGGAGAGCAGACGAACTTCCACTGATCTCAGACCAGCTGCGCAGCTGAAACTCACACTAACAGCAGAAGCGGAGCGTGGACGAGTGAAGGAGAGCAGATGAACTTCCACTGATCTCAGAGCAGCTGCGCAGCTGAAACTCACACTAACAGCAGAAGCGGAGCGTGGACGAGTGAAGGAGAGCAGATGAACTTCCACTGATCTCAGAGCAGCTGCGCAGCTGAAACTCACACTAACAGCAGAAGCGGAGCGTGGACGAGTGAAGGAGAGCAGATGAACTTCCACTGATCTCAGAGCAGCTGCGCAGCTGAAACTCACACTAACAGCAGAAGCGGAGCGTGGACGAGTGAAGGAGAGCAGATGAACTTCCACTGATCTCAGAGCAGCTGTGGCAGGCTGGTGTTGGAGCTTTATGATGTCTGAAAGGAGAGAAAATATTCCTAAATCCGACTGCAGTCAAAACACCCACACCAGACAGATCGGCCTCCTTCTGAAAAACCCTCTCTTTTATTTCCCATTACTCCAGATTTTTCCCTCTCTCCTTCCTCCTCATCCTCCTCTCAACCAACAGGACCGTCGTTAAAGGAAATGACTCTAATTGTGTGGATATGCAGAGGATGTTTCTAACTGACAGGGTCTATATGAAGTCATACTGTAGGTTTGTGCATCAAAATAATGATTTTTGTTTCCTTTAAAATGAGGTTTTCACTATGTATATTCCATGTTTGTCTCTCATCAGCTTCAGCTCCTACCGATCAGGCCGCTGGTACCAGCGCCAGCACAAACCAGCCGTGTGAAAGCCCTCATTTATCATTCATTTAGGCTAGAACAGAGCAAACGCCTGAGCACAGTGCAGGCCAGACCTTGTACTTTTGTGCTAGTCCAAAATCAATTATTTGAACATACATTTGTAAAATTCTCATTAAAATGAGAACAGTTCCGATTCACATTTGGTTTAGATGAGACGCATCCTAGATTTACATTTTTATTTAAGTTCAAGTTCTTTATTGTCATTGTGAAACACAACTAACAATACCGAGGTGCATTTAAAATTAAACAAAACAGTATAGATAGATAGTTGACAAAACATATACACAAATATGTGATAGTTATCATAGTGATACAATAATGATTCATATAGAAAATTATACTTAAATTAAAATTGCATGGAGTATGGCAAAATGCCCGATAGAGTGTTTATACAAAGTAGCCAACACTGTTATAAAAGCAACATTGATGAACTTATTGAACTGTGGACATACATTGGCGTCATAGATTATTTTACACGATCAGGCGGAGAGATACTAGAGTTCATCAAAATTATTGCTGTTGGAAAAATGTTTATTTGTGCGTACCCGGATGGATCAGAATCGCTTTCCTGATGGGAGAAGCTGGAACAAACTGTGGTTAGGGTGAGTAATGTCTTTAATGATTGTATTCGCTCTTATAGCGGGTTTTATAGAAGTGATCGAGTGAAAGTAGGTTCGTACCAACAATAACCTGTGCTGTTTTTACAACCTGCTGCAAGGCTTTTTGGGCAGCGTTGGTACTTATTGGTCAACATGCTCTCTATAGTACATCTATAAAAGTTAACCATCAGCTTCTGTGGAAGATTTGCTCTCCTTAACTTCCTCAGAAAGTAGAAGCGTTGTTGTGCTTTGCCTACTATACATGCAATGTTTATGCATTTAGCAGATGCTTTTATTCAAGAAAAGATAACAATATTCCTGATATATAATGCCAGGTTTATCAGAGACCTAAGAAGCAAGCAAGAGAAGAGGAGAAATGCAGATATTTTAGTTTTTAAACCATGCACTTTATATATTAAAAAGCTGTTGAGTTATATTTGTGGAAATTTAATTGCATCTACTGTATATTAGTATTCATGAGTACAATTCTAATTATTCTAGCAGAAATCTTTTGTGATATATGTAGCATTGCATCAGTGTCTCAGCAATGGATGCTCTGCAGTGAATGGGTGCCGTCAGAATGAGAGTCTGATAAAAACATCACAATAATCCACAGTCCATCAGTTAACATCAGGAGAAGAGAAAAGCTGCATGTTTGTAAGAAACAAATCAATATTTAAACCGTCGCTTCTGGTCAAAATACGAGTCCATAATCCATAATAACGTTCTCTCCATGAAAATGTCCATCTGCTGTTGTCTCTCTCATCAAAACCCAGCCACATATTTGTTTAAAGCTGATTTGTCTCGTAAACGCTGCTTGATCTGTGCAGATTTCTCTCCTGATTCAGACTAGATCACTTTTTCACTGGAGGAAGCGTTATTATGGATTATGGACTCATATTTTAGTTAAAAACATGCTGGATTTGTTTCAGATTTTCTCTTCTCCAGATGTTAACTGATGGACTGGAGTGCTGTGGATTATTGTGATGTTGATATCAGACTCTCATTCTGACGGCACCCATTCACTGCAGAGCATCCACTGGTGAGCAAGTGATGCAATGCTACATAAGATATTTCAGCAAATGTTCATTTTTGGGGAAACCATTTCTTTATGATTATATAATATTTATTATCATAGTATATTGTCATTACAGTCCTGGTTTAATATCAACTGCTCAAGTCAGACAATAGTTTCAGAGCAGCTAACTATTTTTAACAATCAGATCCCCACAGAACATTTTCCCACTGCGATATAACGAATGCTGACACCAAGCATAATATTTCCAAAAGAGACATTCAGCAGACTTTGGTCTAAAAGACCTCGGTTCCATAAATTTAACCACTAACGTGCCATGCCAACAAAAGAACAGCTCAACCTTTCACTTCACTGGCTGTAGTTGGTCAAAAAAATATCAGCATGATGTTTTTACTAACAGTTGTTGTATGGGTGAAGAACATTTTCCATCTTTCTCAATCCATAAATATATATCACGTATAGCCAGTATTTATGTATAGGAAGATGGAAAACATAAATAAAGACATGCTTGTGTTCAATACCGCGGCTTTGATGGTGGGCCAAAAACATTCTGACGAGTTCCATGACTGTATGTTACTGAACGCTGCTGCAACTGTAAACCTGTTTGCCAGAGTGCTGTGATATGTATACAAATGAGAGTTAAATTGACCGGTAATGTAACTAAACAGTACACTTCCCTAATCCCCGCATTCAGAAGACAAAATGATGAGGAGCAACTCAATTCAACTTATTTCAGAACAAACTCTTTTTAATTTTTTTTTTAAGCAGAACTACTTTTTTTTCAACATTTTACTCAAAGAATATATTTGTATAATGCATTAAAAAAAAAAATATACAAACTCAGTATGAAGAACAACCATAGTTCTAATACGTATCTATCATATCTATTCATTGTTACACCTTTAGAACGTATACTGCATTAAAACACATGACAAACAAACAATATCAGATGTAACAAGGAATCTGTAAACATTATAATGCACTTTGACTGGCTAAAATTATTTATGGAAATATGCAATGCATTACAATGTATATTATGAATAATTTGAATATTTTTTTACATTTTACATTAGGCTACAAGTAAAGTGTTAATGGATTTACTTAAAATAATAAAAAAGTAACACATTGAACAGTAAGTAACACACTGAATTAAACATGACACATTGAAGTAGAATGACTGCATTAGTCATAATTGTAATGACTGTAAATTGAAGTAGTAATCAATTATTTAGTTTTTGTTTCTTTTTCATAACCAAGGTATGCAATATGTTTGTCTCTTCTTGCATATTACCTTTTTTGTTGTTTTCAAAAAAATATATTTTATTCTTTTATTCTTTAAATAAAATAAAAAAAGGAAATGCACTTTTTTCTTGTTGATAACTGAATATTTGAAATGTTAGACGCTTCTCATTCAGTATAGCTGTATCCAGGCATTACATTGTTTCATGTCTCAGGCAGGCCTTGGCTCATGCCGTTTCACCCAGGGTCAGGTATCGAGCCAAAGAATGACAGGTACACTGCAAACAGACCTATTAGAAGCAATTTCGGGGATTCCCATAAATTACCCTCAAAATAGGCCGTTGATTTTTCCAGACCTTTTGCACATGTCTCCAGAAGTGTGGAGAAGGGGATGTTAGGGGAAATGTTCCTCCATCCCTGCATGCTAATTAAAAAAAAATCCCTCCACCTGTTTGTGCTTGTTGGTGGAGGTTTGTGTTGGTAACCTGAATGTGCCAAGAAGAAAAAGAAGATGAAATAAAAACAAGCCTAAATTACAAGCCTAGACATTGGCACATTTCACAGCCTTTAATTATGCTCTGTACCGGTCTGTTCATCAGTTCAGCCTCACAGCCACACCTTACGCCTGCTAATACCACGACTGATTTACCAAACGCATGTAAACATGGGCCAACTCTTGAGAAACTGCAAAGTACCGTCTAATTTTGCTCCTTAACAATAATAGTTGCTTAAACAAGTTCAATTTGAATCCTTAATTATACGGTTTGTGCAGGTTGTTTTCATGCAGATGAAGAGAAACAGCTCTTGAAAAACGTCTTTTAGTCAAGCTTGTTTTCCAAGATTTGAGGAATAAAAAATGCATTACCTGAATTTGGAAGAATGGTTTAGATTATATCTGCACACAGTTTAATTTTGAGTTTTTTATTTTTGTGATTTAGGCAAAATATATACAGTGCATATTTTCATCTTTAAAATCCCTCTGATTTTCATAACGATTAATTCATATATATATATATAAATATACACAGTGTTGGGGTAATGCGAGTTACTTAATAATATTACTTTTTTCAAGTAACGATTACTTTTTATTTTACTAGAAAATATCTGAGTTACTTTTTCTCCATTTATTGATGACAGTGCGCCGTGTGAACATGATCTTACTGTAGATCTAATCTAGACTAAATATGAATGTGTATTAATTCATCACACTCACAAAAAACAGATTCAGTATTCATCAAAATGAATTAAAACAGTGAAACTCAGAATATGACACAAACCTGCAATAATTAAATATGTTAAACAACACAAATATATCTAATCTCATTTTATTAACCGATGTGTTTGCTGCTGACCTTTGATGATCAGTTCAATCATACTAATAATCAAAAATTACTTTAGATAAACTAACAATGTTTTTAATTGCTGAAGAGTGTTGAACTTCTCCTGTGTTCTTCTGTACAGACGTGATTTACTCGTCCTTCAGTCTGAGGTTTATTCATTACACTTTTTGGTGTGAAAGGCTTTACATTTTCTATAAATATAACTTATTATATTAAAAACAAACAATCAAGCCCTGCTCATATTTAAAAAGTAACGTGAAAGTAACGCAAAAGTAATGTAACGCATTACTTTCCATAAAAAGGAACTAAGTAAAGTAATTAGTTACTTTTTTAGGGAGTAACGTAATATTGTAACGCATTACTTTTAAAAGTAACTTTACCCGACACTGCATGTATGTATGTATGTATGTATATATGTATATATATATATATATATATGCAAAGATTGTGCCATTTTCAAGAGCTTAATTATCAATGTTGCAGTAATTTTCTGGAATAAATAACTAATAAATGAAATAAAAAAACAGCAAATTTTAATAGCAAAAAGTTCCCTGTGTCCAGAAACAAACATCAAGAGACTGAACTAAAGAGGGAGCTTAAGTAAAGAGACTAATGAGGGGTAGACAGGTGCAAGTGATTAACAAATAAGGGAACACATGAAACAGTTAATTGAAACTAAACGAGGCAGGAGAGAAAGAACTGAATAAAGGTCCATAACTGTGACATTCCCTTTTCCCAATACATTTCTACAAATAAATATTGGCATCATAATTTTGGGACTTTAAAATGTTAGTTCTTTTAATGTTGAAATGCTCTAAATTATTGCAACGTCATAAATGCAAATTAAAATATTTATTGGTAGCATTTTATTTATTTATTATATTATACAATTGATAATCACTGATAATATGAAAATCAATATAATTCTACCATCCTGTAATATCTCCATTGGTTGTGTTTAATTCATACTGAATTTTCAGATAAAAATGAAATACATTCTTAAAAACTACTTTCAATTCTCAAAGTACAACAAATGCTCCAGTGATTAACTGGATTAAAATTATAAGATATTAGATGAAATATTAGATACATTGTAAAGATATTAGAATCATAAGATACCAACTAAACATATGACTTGTCTACTAAAATAATGACTAGGTTTATGGTTTGTGTACTGTTCGGGTTTAGGTTTTGGACAGACGTTTTTGCACAATCCAGCTCATTTTATTTTGCTGTCTTGTATGGATTATTCTGGATATTATGTAGAAGAATGCACTTGCCTTTAAGGATGTTATCATCAGTGACTGGACTCAGGAGCCGTGGACCCATATATACATGTGTATATATATCAGACTGAGTGCATGCATGTACTGTATATCGTGGGTTTCTGTATGCATACATTGTTCTGTATTGTAAATACACTGGTGAGTGTGGTCTTCATGAAGGAAGTGTTTATTTTTCTCACTTTCAGTCTGAGAATCAGAACCCATTGGTTGGTGTTTGAGGCCGACTGTGATGTGCTATATAAATATTGAATGTCCTGCTACTGTACCCCATGTTTGCTTCTGAACGTCTGAAAGTCTTCTCCTGAGCTACTGGTTTATTTTGTAATGTTTTCATGGAAATGTTTTGTAAAGCCGTGTTGAGTCATGCTTCAATCTGACTCGCTGCACACACACACACAAGGAAACTGAACCGCTTTTTGTTCAAGAAATTATTTTGACACAGTCTTGGAAGACATTGCACAGGAGGCGAAACCTCAGAAAGAATCGGCGGGCGATGGAGCGAGACGAGAAGGAGAGACAACAAATCTTTCCACCAGCTAATGGCTGCCATTACGCTTGTTTAGATAATAATCGGGATTCTGAACACACTTTGGTAAAGCGCTCCATTTCACTTCAATCAAAAAGGGAAATGTGAAACATCTGAGGAGTAAAACATTAGTCATTTCACAATAAGCCTTCAGGATCCTTGAAGAACGTGCTGTGCTCTCTGTTTACTGGACAACAGCGTAGGACAAAACTGAGAATGTGTACACTGCTCAAACTCCACAGGAAGTTGAACTGGAACGACAGGAAAACGAATCACAGATTCAAAAACTGAAATTGAAACTGAAAACATAAGAAGTCATCGAATAGATTTAGTTTTGACAAATTATGCCTATTAATTCCCTTTTTTCTTTACCTGGGCCCGTATTTATCAAGCTTCTCAAGGTGCCATTTTAGTCTTAAGTGCTGAGAATGCATGAAATGTACTCCTACTTTCAAACTTAAGTAGAAAAGCAAGTCATCAAATGTCTTAAAGCTAATAATCACTCTTACTCTCCCAGTTATTTAAGACAGCTGGAGAGGTCTCTCAAGAGGTTAGGAGTGGCAGCAGGACACAGAGACTTCAGGAATCTTTCAGGAGAGGATTCACAGGAAGAATGTTCTTGAAATGTTTGGTGATGAGCACTTAATCAAACGGTTACATTTCCTCAGTCCCTCAGATCATTTACATTACCAAAGAACATCATAACTGACTTCAGTCTGGCACGAGTATTATGCGATCTACACTGTATGATGAATAAATCTCTTAATCTTTCATTTACACTGCACGCGTCTGCGGCGCGTTACAGCTCCACGGCCACCGAGGGTGATCCACCGCGCCATGGCAAGTTTCTGAAGCGGCTCTCTGTGCTGCATCACTAAAGATAGGCTTCTAGTCTATTTTTGATGGATAATAATAATAATCGTCTCGCTGTCGTCAAAGGCATCAGCAACAGGTGATATCTTTGACTAGTCGTTACACTATAGTATCATCTATTGGCACCCTAAATTGAGTTGTGATGACGCTTTACTTGCCCTGATGTAATCTCTTGAAAATGATTTATTGTCAAATGTGTGTTGAATGAAAACTCTATTTGGAATTTAAGCATTCAATGTGAGTTTACCTGAGAATATTCTTAATTAAGGAAATCTATTTAGTGATTGCGCATGTCGTCATCCAAAATCAGGTTTGTGGCTCAACACAGTGTCGTGAATTATCTCTCAGATTGACACTTAAGATTTAGTCCTACACTTCGCTTAAATTATGAATGAGATTATTGATAACTAACTTAAGCGCAGCTTTGAGCCAATATTTTTTTTTCACTTAAGTCAATTCTTAGCAGTGTTCTTGAGAGTAATTCTTAGAGGCTTGATAAATACGGGCCCTGGTGCTTATTTTATACATTAAAATAAAAGATAAATACTTTTAAATCAATGAACGGTCATCAATTCTATCAGCATTTTAATTTAAACATAAAGCACAAGATTTCAATTATATATATATATATATTACATTTATTATGACCCAAAATTATGACAGTAATTTTCATTCATTCATTCATTCATTTAAATGTAATTCATCTGTTATAATTTATCAGTTGTGTTGGGGAAAAGATAGATAGATAGATAGATAGATAGATAGATAGATAGATAGATAGATAGAGATAGATAGATAGATAGATAGATAGATAGATAGATAGATAGACAAACAGATAGATATATAGATATTAGATTCCTAAAATTTCCTAAAATGTAAATAAAATGTAAATAAAATAAAATAAATACATTTAATAAATATGTATTCTTTAAAACTACACTTACAGCAATTATATACTGTAAATGTCTAGAATTTTAAATCTATTTTAATTCTGCTGAATGCTAATTCAAACTAAAATTGTTTGCTACATTAATTCTAATCCAGGAACTAAATTTCAAAGGCATTCTATACGTTTCAAGTCTCAGAGACACGGCCCTGATAAAACATGACAGCTACTGTACATCACTGAATGCTGCCTGGAGTCCCAGCACCTGCAGAAAACAGCATTATTCTGCCCTTCACTGAACATTCATACATAGTAAAGAAAGAAAGAAAGAAAGAAAGAAAGAAAGAAAGAAAGAAAGAAAGTACGAAAGAAAGAAAGAAAGAAAGAAAGAAAGAAAGAAAGAAAGAAAGAAAGAAAGAAAGAAAGAAAGAAAGAAAGAAAAGGTTTGAAGCATTTTAAACTACTGAAACTTTTCCTCTGATTTAAGTGAGCGCTTAACAGCTGAATATTTTTCTCTTGACAAATGGTTAAAAGTTTCTGCAAATCTTGTGAAAATAAAAAAAGAACAAATGTCTGAGTCTAGTAGGCAAATTCAGACCTGCTGAAGGATAACAAGTCTGTGGTGGTGAAATCTGACCTGGCTGGACTGCAACCTGGACTCTACTCCCAACCACAAGCTACCTTCTTTCCATTTATTAGATTTACTGTAATCCTTTTTTTTCTAATTTCTGCTAAAGTCTAAAAAAATATGAATGCTTACCTGGGTTAACACCAATCTCTGAGCTTGAGCATCTCTTTTAAATTAGAGACTCCAGGCGCTGAATATTGGGCACAGCTATGCCTCATTTATGGTTTTTGGATGTAGTTATGCATAAGGTAAAGTAAATGTTTACGATAAAAAAAATACATCTCAAATATTCAGGTTTCCAGCTCTTTACGTTGCCTCCCGGGTAGCAGCACAGGCCAATGCATCACCTGATACCATCTAATGGCCTACCAGAATGTTTTTGATTGATTGCATGTGCCATTTTCAATGAGGTATTAGTGCATTTATGAAGCATAACAGATGGGGAATTTTGGCATTCTGGTGGATTTTCAATTTTGCAAAGACTATGCACAGCAGATTCACCTCATCCTTTCCTCTTCCTCACACTCATGTATAATAAACCCAATATTCAATCTAAATCTCTGATGATGGCTTTACCATCTTTCTTAGAGTAACGTCACACAGGTACTTCTTTTGGAAAACACAGACGAATCTCAATGTCCCCTTTGAAGGGTTTTGTTATGGTAACCTCTCAATGTCATAAGTCTTCCGCAACCACAGAGACACACTGAACCTAAATCAAACCCCAAAAAACTTGAAATGAACTCATGTTTTAAACATTCCTATTCGCCGGAGAGGTCCATTAACAAAATTATTCAAGGAAAGGTCACTTCAGGCAAGCATTCGCTCACTCAAAATGATTTAGGGTGTCGTCTGTGATATTGCAATTGTGGAAGGCTTTTTTCTTCATGCAGTAAAATCCAAAAGGATGTCCATATTTGGAAAATTCCATTTAATTTCAATTTCCTAGTATTCCTAGGCTAAATAAAACCCTGAAGAGCTCCCGACAGTTGGCTCCGGTTAAGTGATGCTGTTTTTTGCTTGCTCAGGAACCCAGAATCTCGCCCAGAACAGCAAGTGTTTTTCCAGCACCCCACAGTGCAATGCATCCTCCCCAAACCCACATTAGGACGGGGGAAAAATACATCCTTGGAAACGAAAGACTGGCAAAATGTTATTATAGGCCAAGATTTCTGAGATTTTTTAATGCCACCTATTTTAACATGTTTGCTCTTATACAGTACAAGTTACTGGGTAAAACACTAATAGCTTTAAGGGATGCAATTCTATATTGTAGGTACCATGTCAACGGAGCAATGCAAAGGGGCCAACAAAGAATTTACAGGTACATCAAAAAAATGAGAATGAAGAGTGAAAAAGTTCATTTTTTCTTGTTACTTATTTCGAAACTTTCATATATTTTAGATTCATTACATGTACAGTAAAACACTTCAAAAGTTTTTTTGGTTTTAATTTTGATGATTAGAGCTTACAGCTCATGAAAGTCAAAAATCAGTATCTCAAAATATTAGAATATTTACATTTGAGTTTAAATAAATGACCATCCATACAGTATAAACTAAAACATAGAGGGACACTCTCTGTTAGGAGAAATCACACCAATTGACTGAGAAAGTCGATATTTAAATTCTCTTTACTAAAAATAGCCAGAGACACCAGAATTATCTATTACATTCTGTTGTGCTCATGTGCACACGATGTTCAAATATGTTATGGTATGCTGGGGAAATCTCTCTCTTTCTCTCTCTCTCTCTCTCTCTCTCTCTCTCTCTCTCTCTCTCTCTCTCTCTCCCTCTCTCTCTCTGTCTCTCTCTCTCTCTCTCTCTCTCTCTCTCTCTCTTGCTCTCTCTCTCTCTCCCTCTCTCTTTGAAGGGCCTTTTTGTTTTAAAAATATGCTTTATGTGCCTTTTTCTGTTTGCTTTGAGGCATTTGTAAACTGCAGTAATAATATAACTTATAGAGAGTAGTATGGATAACTGCGTTGATAAGTATCGTATCAGTATCGATAAAATGTAAACGATACCCATACCTAGCCCAGAATCGATCGCACAATCCACCGAGGGTGGCCCCTCCGGGAACACTTGCTGAGGGCCCCCGAAACATTAAACGCGCCCCTGTGCACACAAGCATAAAGTTGATGTCAACGCTTCCCCGCGATTTTATTAATAAGAAAAAATATAGATACTAGATTGCTACATTATATTTTCCAGCAAACAAGGTGATAACGCTGCTGTTTTTGAAGTAGCCTAGTTGTTTGTAGGGAGAGACGCTCTGTCTCTCTCTCTCTCTCGCTCTCTCTCTCTCTCCCTCTATATCTCTCAATCGATCGATAATCAATTAAAAATTCATTCTATAATTCATTCAAATAATTCATTCAGTCTGACATCTCTATGTCTGATTTGAAGCAGGCAGATTGCTAGACCTAACTGAAAAAAATATCTGTCATTTTTACCCATTCTTCATTATTATTTTTTAGCATATATTAGTTTTAACTTGTCTATAACTTGGCAAATGACCATGGAATAAGCGGTATAATCAATGGCTAGCCGTGCTTTAACGGATTTTAAATGCACTTTGCGGAGGCGTCGGGCGGTTCTTTGCCTGCACGTCGTGCATTCAAATTTAAATCCTTTAACGCACGGCTAGCTTTTGATTATCCATTACGAATTCAAAGACACAAAGTCGATTGTTCCTTACATATTTATACAGACATATAACTGGCCACACACTTTTTAACAGTATTGTGTATATTATTAAAACATCACTAAAGAGTATGTGACACAATAAATACCAGATGCCTATAAAATATTTTACACACATAACAATGTTTAAAAATGTTGCCAAAAGTTTGTGACCTCTGCACTTCCATTTGTCTCCAGACATTGTTCCATTTCCTATGATTTTTTTTTTGTTGCATAAAAACAAAAAACAAAACATTAGTTAGAGAAATATTCAACTCAAAATTGGCGTCACAGTACAGTGTTCAAACTATGAAACTTATTCACTCACAGTCTCGGTCAAAAATGACCAATCCAGATTTTCTGCATGACTGCAGCCTCCACGACGATCAGCTCGCAACACTTCATTAAAGTCAGTCGTCATAAGGAAGTGGCCCAGCCATTCTCCAAAAGAAAAAAAGAAAAAACAAAACCTTAGGTTTCAGCACAACTGACTGTGATGAGCATCAACACCAGTTAGCTTAACAGACACTCTCCAAAACCTCAGGGGTACCGTAGAGCTGTGGCAATATTTACACATCAATCTTCACGAGGGGCGCGAGTTTCCTCTTCACTAAAAACAGCCCAGTCTTGGCTAAACAACCGGGCCCAGTGTTTATGTTTACGCCCGTCCGTACCATTGAGAACCAGCGGCATCCACACAGATACCGTATTTTAGAAGTCACGGAAAATATTTTTGTAAGCTAAAGCGGCTTGAGACGAAAACAAACAGCACACATGATATTAGAGGACTCGTGAAGAACGGTGCTAAGTGGGAGAAAGGGAGGAGAAGGACAGGGTGAAGGGTCAGAAGACTCTGGGGTCGAGGTCGGGAGTTTGAGAGCATAAATCAAAGCTGTCCGGCTAATGGCGGCGGGAAGGGTTTGATCAGCCCGGATCGCATGTGACTGGCATCTGGGGGAAGTCGTCACTCTCAATAACTGCACAATGGTCTTGAGGGCTGAGCTGTCGTGGCCAAACACCTCTGCGGAAGAGACGTGGATTCAGTTTTGTATACACTCTTAAAAATAGAGGTGCTTGATGATGCCATAGAATAACCTTTTTTTGTGTCTAAATGGTTCCATAAAGAACCTTTAACATCTGAATTAACTTTCTGTTTCACAAAAGCTTATTTGTGGCATTCTTCAGATTACAAAAAGATAAGGAAGAGATGGTTCTTTAAAGAACCTTTGACCGAATGGTTCTTTGTGGAACCAAAAATGGTTCTTCTGTGGCATCGCTTGAAGAACCTTTTAAGCACATTTATGTTTAAGAGTGTAGTGTGTTTACTGAGAAACAAGTGGTGTAGGATTTACTTTGAAACTATTTCCATTTAAGATATTGCTAGTACATTTTCTCAGACCGTTTCAAAGAAACGGCACACGATGAATTAAAAGTGACAGTTTGAAGTAGAACGATCGTGTTTTTAAATAAATTTCCACTCAGAAATCGTTAGTGAATTTCTCAAATAATTACAAAGAAACAGCAATTAATATTGATTTGTGACATGTGAAGAAATCAAAAAATATTATGTTCTTGCTAAATGAATTTACACCCAGACATTAAATTTTAGTAAAATATAAATGTTATATTAAATCTGACAAATAATCACAAAGAAATGGCAAGTAACACATTGAACTGAACAAGAGCTTTTAAAGTAGAAACATTGAACATAGTATTTTCTTGTTAAATAAAATTTTACTCAGAAATTGCCAGTAACATTCACAAACAATTACAAAAAAAGACAAGTAGAAATGGTAATAAACATCGATTTAGACATGAGATTTTGTAGTAGAAAAATGTCTCGGTTACGTATGTAGACCTCGTTCCCTGAAGGAGGGAACAGAGACATCACGTCAGATGACCGATGAAATTGGGATCTCGCTAGAGAGACCTATCCACTTTCGAGTGTAACAAAACAAGCCAATGGACATTGGCATGCTGTAATTCACATCCAGCTGCCGCTAATCACAGTGTGAGTATAAGAGGCAGCAGGTGCACCGCATTAATTCATGCTTTCGCTGAGGAACTGAGCCGGTGACCGGGTCGTCAACGGTGCTACAGCAACTGTGGCGACGGACGTGACATCTCTGTTCCCTCCTTCAGGGAACAAGGGTTACATACGTAAACCGAGACGTTCCCTTTCAGTCAGTCACTCTGAGTCACGTCGGATGACCGATGAAATTGAGATCCCTACCAAAGTGCCACAGGAGCTGCCCTTCCAGCGCCCTGTGTAGACCTCCTGATCCTTCCTATAAGGCAGACAATAGGGCCGGGCTCTACACAGAGAAGGTCAACTACTGCTGTTCCTAGAGCAACCCAACAGTAGGACTTGAACAACACTGGGAAAATGTGCCCTTCCACTTGGAAGAGGCACACTGCGGAGTCACCTCCTCTCAGCGGGGGTAAAGTGATATTTACTCATGTGAATTAACCCAGTAGGGCCCTATTGCACATGAAAGTCCCTGAGATGGCTCAGGCTGCATCATTAGAGACGGCAGAACGTGGTCTGCCAGGGGAAACAAGGCTCCAGTAAGAATACTGTGGAAAACACATATGGGAATCCCGACAGAGTCACTCATATGGGCACTAGCCTCACACCAGATTTAAAGAATTCATTGGCTGAAGGCCTGGCGCCTGACCCTCCACCATGTCTGAACGCCGGAGGGCTGGAGGAATTGTGTGATTAAGGATTTGCCTGATTAAGGAACTCTCTGGAGAATTAGGCATTTAAGGACGCTGCAAGCGATTCTGAAAAGGGCTTCTCAGTGCCACTACCCTTTTGAGGTGAGAACACAGGAGGAATCCGGTTTGACGAGTAGGCTATAGAACCTAGCGAACGTGTTGGGATGCGCCCAACCCACAGCTCTACAGATGTATGCTAGCGAGGCTCCAAGAGTCAACGCCCAGGATGATGGGACACCCTTAGTCGAGTGAGCACGCAACCTGAGCAGGCAGTGCACACCATGTGCTTCATAGGCCAAGGTGATGGCATCCACTATCCAGTGGGCCATCCTCTGCTTGGAGACAGCTTTCCCCTTCTGCTGTCCTCTGTAACAGACAAAGAGCTGTTCTGAGGTCCTAAAGCTCTGATTTCTATCCACGTACTGTCACAGTGCGCATACAGGAGTGGTAGGAACCTTGGGCACATAGCCGGCCAGGGGACTCAGTGTTTCACTGGAGTTAGCCTGCCCAAACTCAAGGCACGGTTCGTCGACCGAAAATGCCTGCAGGTCAGGGGGCAGTTTTTAGGGCTTTTGGCACCAATGCCAATCGCAAGAGGGTAGGGAGGAAGGTCTAAGAGGATTTAACCTCCTGGTCCCCCTAAGAAACTTGATGACCAGATCACCTTAAGGGTGGAGGGGGACATTCTACGCTCCAACCCTTGCTGCAGAAAGGACAGCACAGCTCTGATTGAACATCTCCGGGGGTCCTCACGGTGAGAGGAACACCATTCGACGAACTGGTTACACTTCAGCACATAGGCCTGCCTTGTGGACGATGCTCCTGCTGAAGTAATAGTGAGAGCTACCTCCTGGGGCAGGTCACCTAGAACTTCCACGTCCCATTCAGGGACCACACATGAAGTTTCCACAAGTCTGGACGCGGGTGCCAGAGGGTGCCCCGTCTCTGAGAAAGCAGATCATTCCTCAGAAGAAATGGCCAGGGAGAGGCTGTTGCGAGGAGCATGAGTTCCGGGAAACAGGTCCTGCTGGGCCCATATGGAGACACTAAAAAGACCTGCTCCTCGTCCTCCCTGATCTAGCACAGGTCATGGTCATGTCCCAACCCTGTTGGTCATGTTCCTAGATGAAGTACATGAACCATCCATGGAAGCTTCCTCGGCATGCTGAATGCCCAGGCACGTGAGGTAGCAATCGTGGCCGTTCTGAGGTGCCAGATAACGACCGCATCCAGTAATGACCGCATCCAGTTACGCACATGTAATATGACATCCTTAAAAAGACACGATCACCCATGTTGCTCTTTTAGGGAAATACACTTTTACTGCTGAAGCACACAGAGGAGCTGGCCACTGTACACTCCTGGTGTGGCTGTCAGCAGGAAGATGATGTTTCTCTCCCGTACGACTGTGACCACCACTGCTGCGCTGTAATGCCCAAACATTTTGTAGAACACTCTTCTGTAGAATGAGAGCAGTAGCTTCAACCACTACCACTCGGCTCCGAAGCGAAAGGATGAATTAATGCGGTGCACCTGCTGCCTCTTATAGCGGCAGCTGGATGCGAATTACTGCATGCCAATGTCTATTGGCTCAATCAGTTACACTCGAAGTGGATATGTCTATCTGACTGGATCCCAATTTCGTCGGTCATCCGACGTGACTCGGACTGAAAGGGAATTGAAAATACAATTTTCTTGTTAAATCAAATTTCACTCAGAATTGATTAGTGCAATTTAAAATGTGATTACAGAGAAAAGGTAAGTGATTAAAAAAGCTTGAAAATGTTAAGGCAAAAAGTTATAATAGCATTTTCTTTTGAAATGTACTCTAATATCAGCATTTTATTGTAAAGCGTATATTAATAATCTTTGTTTTATATACAGCTTCAAAATATATATAAATAGTTTTTCCATCAATTTGGGTAAATGTGCATTTGGCTTTTGATACAATTGGGAAAAATGTATAATTTTTAATTAGAAAAACTGAAATCAATATTTTATTGTTAAACATACTCCACTAATCTTTGTTTTAAAAAAAATCTCAAATAATCGTTGTTTTACTTGTTTCTCAAAAAAACAAACATATTTTTTACTTTGTCCCCTTTAGACTCGATGAACTGCAGCCTCTGCATGCACAAAAACTTGATTGATTTTACCTTGAATTCGGGAAAATATGCATTTGGCCTTTTGATGCGATTTGGAAAAAATCTGTTTCCCATAAGTTTCGCTTGCTACAGCAAGAGCGATGCAGTATTAACTCCTGTCCACAAACGGATTAGTGCTATCTAATATGTTAACGAGACACCTGGCATCACTGGCGACGACGAAACCGTCAGGCCTTCCCAAATATTTATCAGACCTGCGAGCAGAATAACAGACGGCGAGACGCATCTAACACGGATGAAATCTAAATGAGGAGCGAGTGTGCAATCATTTAGCGCTGCGAGTCTATGACCTACAGAACGTCGCCGGTCTTCTCGCTCTGTTCTGTCA
This sequence comes from Schizopygopsis malacanthus, assembly GCA_027474115.1. Taxonomy (NCBI): domain Eukaryota; kingdom Metazoa; phylum Chordata; class Actinopteri; order Cypriniformes; family Cyprinidae; genus Schizopygopsis; species Schizopygopsis malacanthus. The sequence continues at coordinate 28,070,889 of CM049883.1, forward strand.
TCAAACTGCCGCTCACCGTTGAGCCCGGCAAGAAATGTGGCTCCGGCGGGGGCCATAAAGGCTATCAATTCTGTTTTGTTTTATTCTCTGCTGATCCACTTCAGTAAGGAAGACTCCCCTGTAGTGACATTGCTCCTGTGCGTTGCCAGGATCAACAATGGTTTCGACTGCGTCTATTGACCCTTTGATGGCCCCACCCCAGAGTCCAATTTTGGTTTCTACACCCTCCAGCTCTTCTGCCAGGTCTGAAAGCAGTTCCATAGCTTTCTCTCCCCCCATTTCTCTCACAGTTTCTGTCTGAGTAACTCAATACCTCCAGTTTTTCTTTATTTTCCAGAGATGAATTGTTTTGCTAGTGGTATTGCAAGTGCAATGAGCTGGCAAAATATTTTTGTTTCAGTCGCGGAACTTCCCTCCCGTTCTTGCTCTTACCTGTCGATGACACCAGCAAAATTTACAACAATTGGATCATCCGAGCGACTGAGAGCAGAGAAAATAAATTCCTGGCAAATGGAAAACATACCTAGTAGTTTCAGAGGAAAGCGCGGGCCGTGATGTCTGACATAAATCACCGCATGTTTTCTCATGTCAAAGGACTGTTTATAGTGCTGCCTTCCTTTACAAATTCAATGAGATCGAGAATCATTTGTCATATTCTGTGCACGGGATGAAAAGGAACTCCTGGAAGTATGAAATTATAGGCCAATGGCATCAGGATTACGCATGGGAGACACCAGGAGGCTGGATGAGGGATGGAAGTGCATCGGAGCCAAGAGACGGACAGTTCAGGCCGTAATGACAAAACGATTACCTCGAGATCAAACAGAAATGTGCATTCTTAATAAACCCCACTTGGAAAACCATGGGGAGTGTTATGAACTCTTTCCCCACCAGCGTTTTTTAAAAGCTTCTACAGCCAGCGGCAGCATTTTTGATCATTTTCACAAAATGTTCATGTCCCCCAGCAGTTTTAGGGAAAGTTCATTCATTCATACATTCATTCATTGCATGCATACATATATAGGTAACACTTTACAATAAGTTTCATTAGTTAACAACATTAGTAAACATGTACTAAGAATGAACAAGACTTCTTCAGCATTTATTACAGTTTTTTTGGATTGCTTAAGCACGATTTTCAAAACAGGGCCCGTGTTTTCAAAACACTACACACAATTAGCACAACCACACACCCAATTAACAAAACACTACAGATCCTTTGCATAATTAAACACTCTTGTAAAAACTATACACTTCTGTTTAAAAACCACACTTTGTTACCATATGAAACACACGTTTCACATTTACTATACTCTGTTTGCACGAGTTACACTCTGCTGTGATACACCTAAAACACTTTTAGCACTTCTACTTCCCTATGATTAGAGTAGGCTACCATCAACAAAGTACAAATATAATGTAAATCCACCAACCACTACACAAGACCAATGTTGCAGACTGAAGAAACTAATTTATTTCTCAACACGCCCAAAATGTTTAAAAGCCCTTTCACACCAAAAGTGAAATAAATAAGTAATGTAAATTCATGTATGTACGGTAGAGGCCGCAGCTGATACAAACCTTTCAGCTGTGCTTCTGTTTTGGATTGCACGAAGAATAGGATGCAGGAGAAGAAATAATTACAAAAAAAAATCTAAATTAATAAAAACACAAATGTTATGTTTGTCATTTTTGCTTATTCTTATGGTTGAATTGGATCATGAAAGGTCAGCGGCAAAGAAAATGGTTACTAAAATGAGATTAAATACATAAAGGATATTTGTCCTATGTATCATATTTCATTACAGGTTTGTGTTTCACAGTTTTTATTCATATTGAGGAATACTGAATACTGATTTCTCTCAACATGATGACAGGAGAGCTGTCAGTCAATAAATGGAAAAAATATAGTATCTGGCTTTACTTACATGAAATGATTTTATAGTAAGTTCAAAAGTAATGTGCAACTTGAAACATGTAATCTGATTGTGTAACTTGCATTATTTGTAACACATTACATGGCATCACTGGCACCCAGAACATTTTGTTGTATGACTATCTGAACATACAATATAAGAAAGAACTAAATGTTTTATTCCAGCTTCATCCATTCTTTTTTATCACCACTTGAATGTGGGTAAGTTTAATAAAAATAGCAACATTTTGAACAAGAAGCTCAGAAAATCAAGTTTTCGGAGAGAAATCTAAAGTGGAAAAATCAAGCGGATCGAGTTCATCAACTCTCAGAAGTCGGACAGCCCTATACCTATACCCTATTTAATTCGGAAACATTATGCAGTTTGGGTTTATATGCTCTTGAACGTTTGATGGTTGTGTTAGATGACATGTGCATAAGCAATGCTTTCATCTTCTTCTCATGCTTTTGGATCCGGACATTCTTACACATCTTTCAGATGATGCAGTATAGGGCCCGTTGCTGTATAACAGTGTCAGTGGCGGGGAAAGAGTTAATAGTCTTAAGATAAAGAAATGTGTCATTGCATGAATGCATTCCCTCTCTGGCAGCCTCAAACTCCTACACTGTAAAATGTAATAAGTTGAGTTAACTTAAAAAAGTGAGGAAACCGATTGCCTTAAATTTATAAGTAAAGTAATGTATTACTTTTGAGTTGGTTAAACTAAATATTATTTGTAAACAAAACTTATTCATTAAGTAAAGTATAGTATACATTTTAAGTTGGCAAAACTAAATAGTATTTGTAGACTAAACTTAATTATCAAGTACAATTAAGTACTGGTGACTCAAAAGCATTAGTTGAGGTAACTTATTATTAGTGTTCACTTTACTAGTAAATTTAAGGAAACCGATTGCCTCACATTTTTAAGTAAGCTAAACTAACAAAAACGAGCAAAAAATGAACTGTTGTCAAAACATTCATTTTATTGTAACAGTGTACAAAAATGTTTTATTTAAAGCATTTTTAAAACAAAAAGGGTTGATGGTGAGTGATTAAAACAACCAATAAGTCAACCCTACAATAAAACATTTGTGTTACTGCAAACACACAGATAACTGATTAAAACAGACATTTTTGTTGTGCGAGGGATTGGTCACCCATCAACCTGGATACAACACCCAAAATGCAAATATAGACCTAAGACAGTCTTGTTTCTGCTATTACAAACATATGAAAAACAGTAAAAAACAAGTTTTGTTACTGCAGTTTTGGTTTTTGTATCCAGGCTGACAGTTGATTAAATAAAACTCACAAATTACGGCAGAATTGCAGCAATTACGGTTTTGCTTTTTCTAGGATTTGTATCCAGGATGACAGAATTATACACCCAAAGTGTAACAACAGACCTACAACAACAGTCTTGTTTCTGCCATCAGCTCAAATCTGATTAAAACAACAGACGTTTTTTTTAGACAGACACAAGACTAAATCTTTCTCTTATTACTAACAAACACATCTTGACTAAATAAAGTTTTGGTTTTGCATCCAGGTTGGTAGGTGTCTGATTAAAACTACCAAAAAAATTCAACAACAGACCTACTGCAACACGGTCTTGTTTCTGCCATCAGAAACACAAAGAACACATCTTGACCAAAACATCCAAGTTATGCAGCAATTACAGTTTTGTTTTTCTAGGATTTATACCCAAGTTGATGGATGACAAAAAAAAAAAAAACTCAACATGCAACAGACATACAGTAACAAATCCTTGTTTCTGCAAACACTAAACATTTTAAATAAAAAATAGATTTGTTTTAATCAGTCACCCATCAACCTGGATAAAACACCCAAAGTGCAACAACAGACCTACAATAACATGGTCTTTTTCTGCCATCAGAAGCATAAAACAAAAATGGATTAAAACATCAAGGTTTTTAAGTTGAGGGTATTGAGATTTTAATCAGTCACCCATCAATCTGGATACAACACCCAAAAGGCAACAATAGACCTAAGACAGTCTTGTTTCTGCTATTAAAAACATATTGAACAAATTCTTGACTACAGAGCTTTTAGTGACTGGAGTTTTGGTTTTGTATCCAGGTTGGCAGGTGACTGATTAAAACTAAAAAAAAATACAACAACAGACCTACAGTAACATGGTCTTGTTTCTGCCATCAGAAACACAAAAACACATTAAAACATCAGTAGGTTTTTTAGTGATTGCAGTTTTGGCTTGAGAGATTTGTGCCCCAGGGAAAGAAAAACCCTTTGAATGAACACAAAAGTGTTTTTAAGCTGTGAAGGGTACTCCATATTTAAAGCATAGATCAGCCCAAAAACAAAACACATGGCATGTGGAACATTCTCAAGTCCATCCATTGCTATAACACCCTCCAAAATTATTGCTGTATCAGTGACCTCCAATGGCAAACCTTGTGGAGACATCGGGCTGTCCTCTGGCACCACAGTGAGAATTCCTATCGATACTTGAGGTGCAACAATATCAATGTCCTAAGAAAGAAAGAAAAGCAATATTAAAATACATTCTTATATTGCAAACGCAAACAAGTGTATGTTCCTTTTAAAAATGTAAACTGCTTAAGGTGCTGTCTTCTTGAAGTAACATTTAATTTTGTAACAGGGCTTCAGTGGGAATTGTCAATGATAATTTGGACCTTTTCAGCAAAAGCATAATTGAAACATTTAATAGCAATATTTTTTCAGTAAAACAGTTACATCCATCCCATGATCGGTTTGGTTTCAAACATTCCTCAAAATATCTTCCTTCGTGTTCATCAGAACAAAGAAATGTATACAGGTTTGTAACAAAATTAGATCCTTCCCCTATCCTTTTAATGTTTAACTTATTATTTAATGCTAATTATTGGTCATCGAAAGGTGTTTGTTTTTGTTGTTACTGCTGAAACCGTCTATACCAGCAGAGAGTGAGGCGATAGGGTGGAGAAGGGATGCTGCTAAAACTGTCACGGGACATAGGTAAGGAATGGCTATATATAGAGACCTCTTTGCGCGGAGTAGTTGGATTGAAATGGAAAAATTCAAGACACTATTCTATATGAGATTTGTATAGTTTGAAAACAGTTTCATCCACATTTTAAGATTTATTTGATCAAATGTTATGGAAAACAAAGAATATATTGTACTTGCATTTTATTTATCTTCTATGTACTTTATATAAGATCTCTTAAATAAACGTAATGCTGACACAAAAATTGGGACATCTTTCTTGTAGCACTTTTTACAGATATTAAATTAGAAGAATACTTACAAAGCATGTTTTGAAGAAGTCTGTAGTGTCTTCCCCAAGAAGGACAGCAAGACCACGGAGAACTGCTGTCCGTCGAGCAGTGACCTCGGTGATGTTCTAACAAATAATACATAAAACATCAAGATCAACAGTGAAAACAGATCACTTTAAAGTTGACAAATGGACTTACACTATTGTTAAAAGAAAAAAAAAAACACTTACTGCAGACTTCATTTGCATTAGATACTCCGAGAGCTTTTTTCCAGCTGTGCCTTTCTTGGATTCGAAAACTTCCAGAAAACGAGAAGTATGTTTATCAAGGACTGAGAAGAATTCTTGCTTGAGGTTTTTGCTTGTGATCCGGTTGAACTCAGCAATAATCTACGAAAAGGAGAACAAAAGAAACAACTCATTAAGACTTAAAACATTTTTACATGCCCTAGATAAAATGTGTCTTAATTACCTGACTTTCCCTGAAGAGTGCTGGCCATCTTTGTAAAGTCTCTTTTACTGAAGGCTCCTTTTCAACCAACTCTTTTCTTCTCAGGTTCATTTACGAAGAAGCCCAGAGGGTTAAGAAAAAAACAATGTCGCTTAGACACACGTGCTTGCAGAATATATAACCTTACACATTATTGTATTTTAGAACAGAAGGCAAAAATCCTGTATACTATGCTCAAATGTTAAATTGCGGGTATGAGTAACGTTACACATGTACAGAGCTTCACTCGTCCGTCATTAATCTGAAAACAGTTGTTATATATATATAAACGACATCAACACTAATTATAAACTTTTTATTTTCCATTGCATACCTTTTCCTTTTACTCAAGTAATTATTAAGACTATAACTTCAACTAATCATTTACACAATTACTTGTATTTTACTTAAGTAAGTTTTTGTTACTCTATCCACCTCTGTAACTTGTCTGTTGACCTAAAACACGTTTATCTTTAAAGCGAGACGATTACCAATTATTAGATTGCTAAGAGCAATCCAACGTCATCCATCGATTTTATATCAATATATTAACAAAATACTACTGTTTATAAACTTTGATTGGTATATTGCTATTTTGTAATGAAAATGTAGCAGTTAAACTATAAAAAATGAGACTTACCTCATCATCATCTTATCCAGCCACGTGCAAATTAATGAACCTGCTATCTGAACCAAGTGCATGTGCAGTCTTCTTCTTCTTCGTCCAATTAATGAGCTCTCACTGAGCTCATTACCGCCACCTACTGTATATCTGGTGCATTCACAATACTTAAACTTTTAAGTTGAGCTAAATGAACAAGTTGAGTGTGGGGAAAAAGTTGGAATTACTTAGTTAAACTAAGTAATGTCAACAAACTTAATAAAATAAGTTAAGTTTACTTAATCATTTTAGTAAGCTCAGCAATTACATTTATCAGTGTACTTTGTTTTGAATTAGTGATATGTCATCATAAAAGGTGCTTTTTTGCCAGTGAGTCTGAGATGAAACTCACGCTGTGATATGCAGAGCCACATCCCCACTCATCTCTGAAGAATGTGAGGTCATTACCTGTAGTATCAGGGCTTGTACTGGACAGGGATGGAAATCCCCTGCAAAGCATCATGGACAACGTCCGCATTCCTCGCTGACAGGATCATTTCCCTTCAGGAATGTTTTAGGCTATAATTAAACAGTGATATCCAAAAATCAAAAGCTGTGTCATTTTGTTAATGTTTATCAAAGTAATCTGAGGATATGATTTAAGAACAAGGTAATACATACACAGATAAATGCTTTTGTAAATTCACAAACATACAGTGTAAAAATCAATTATTAATAATCAGTGTTTGCACAACTTTAACGAATTAACTAGTTTGTATGTTTTTTCAGATTGAATC
>CM049883.1:28082954-28110454 GCA_027474115.1 Schizopygopsis malacanthus
AGCAGAGGAGGCCAAAGCAAGGCTAGCCACCGCCTCCTCGTTATTAACAACCATTGTGGAAAAAGAAGTACACTTTAGCATGCTTTTAAGAGCACATTTACGGTTACTCGATTAGCAGACGCTTTTATCCAAGCGTCTTGCATTAGAAGCAATCAAAACCAACAAAAGAGCAATAATACGCAACTGCTATGACAAGCACACGCAGCAAGGTTTTATATATACAGGTGCATCTTTAAATTCCATGTAAAGTATAACATTCCAAATGTGTTTTATTTTTTTATTTTGATGGTTAGAGCTTACAGCTCATGAAAGTCAAAAATCCAGTATCTCAAAATATTAGAATATTTATATTTGAGATTCAATAAATGACCATCCATACAGTATAAATCCTGGGTATCTCTTGTTCTGTGAAACACAATAATGGGGAACACTGCTGACTTGGCAATGGTCCAGAAGACGATCATTGACACCCCCCACAAAGAGAGTAAGTCACAGAGGGTCAATACTGAAGGGGGGAGGGGGGGGGGAGGGCTGTTCAAGGAGTGCTGTATCAAAGCATATTAAATGCAAAGTTGACTGGAAGGAAGAAATTGGGTAGGAAAATGTGTACAAGCAACAGGGATGACCGCAAGCTTGAGAATACTGTCAAGCAAAGCCGATTCAAACACTTGGGAGAGCTTCACAAGGAGTGAACTGAAGCTGGAGTCTTCTGGAAGCTTGAAATAAAACAAGTAGATACACTCTTAAAAATAAAGGTGCTTCACGATGACATAGAATAACTTTTTTGTCTAAATGGTTCCATGAAGTACATTTAACTTCTGAATATCCTTTCTGTTTCACAAAAGCTTTTTGTGGTGAAAAAAAGGTTCTTCAGATTATAAAAAGGTAAGAAAGAGATGTTCTTTGTGGAACCAAACATGGTTCTTCTATGGCATCGCTTGAAGAACCTTTTGAAGCACCTTTATTTTTAAGAGTGTAGAATAGAAAAAAGAAAACAAGCAGTTATAAAACGAATAGAGAGTGCAAGAGTTAGTGGGTCAAGAAAACAAATAGATTAAATAGGATTAGAATAGAGAGTGCTAGAGTTTGACGGTCAAATAAAGATGAAAGAGATATGTTTATTTTTAGCCATTTCTTGAAGATGGCTAAGGACTCAACTGCTCGGATGAATTGGGCAGGTAATTCTGGGAAAAGTTAATGTATTGTATTTGTCGGGCAACTCTTTTGGCAATACTCCAAGACTTCCATGATGGAATGTGGGCAACCGTAAAGTTCAACGGTGCCCACTCAAAAGAGTTTGCTGTCTGCTGCGGAGTAAAGCAGGGGTGTGTCCTCGCTCCCACCTTATTTGGCATTTATTTCTCGGCTGTGCTGCGACGGGCGTTTTCGGATCCAGGTGGGGTTCTGCTGCACACCAGGTGTGATGGTAAGTTCTTCAGCCTGGCTCGTCTGAGGGCCAGATCCAGGGTGAAGCGCGTCCTTGTGCGCGAGTTTCTCTACGCAGACGACGCTGCCTTCGTGGCTCACACTGAACAAGAAATTCAGGAGATGTGCAATTATTTTGCCGCTGCCTGCACAGAGTTCGGACTCACCATAAGCCTCAGTAAGACAGTGGTGATGGCTCAGAATGTTCCTGCTCCCCCTCACGTCACCATCAATGGAACAGTGCTGTTGATTGTTGAGAAATTGGTCTATCTTGGTTCAAACCTGACAGCAAATAACAGCCTTGATGCTGAACTGAATACCAGGAGCGGTCGTGCCTCAACAACTTTTGGGCACCTTCAGTCTCGTGTTTGGAATAACAGCCACCTTTCTATCAAAGTAAAGGTACGAGTATATGAATGCTCATGTGTGCTCTCCGTTCTGCTATATGGAAGCAAAACGTGGCCTACATACCGACGGGAGGAGCACAAGCTTAATGCTTTTCACTTCCGTTGTCTACGGCAGATCCGTGGCCTGTCATGGCAGTATCGGGTCCCGAACACCAGCGTGCTGAAGCTCACTAACAGCAGTGACATGTACACCGTGATCCGGAGGAGACGTCTCAGATGGATCGGCCATGTGCGCCGTATGCCGGATGAACGTCTCCCAAAGTCCATCTTCCATGGGGAGTTAGCTGTTGGACACCGCCCTCGTGGCCGGCCCAAACTCTGCTTTAAGGATGTCGTCAAGCGGGACATCAATGTCTTTAATATCAACCCTGACCGATGGCGGAAGACCGGGCAGCTTGGTGGTCTGCACTGACAGAGGGCACGACCCTGTCATGCCAAGCTTACATCAGCTTTTGCACAGAAAGACAACAGTTAGACACCGTTTAGATCGGCGCTTGCACGGCGAAAGGCCTCAATGATGTATTGTATTATATGTATTGTATGTTTTGTATGTATTGTAGCACATATTATGTAAATAAACACACTTAAGTGTGAGCTGAATGTAATGTTTTCAGGCACTTGATTGCATGTTATTTGCTAAATGTAACGCTTCATTTAAAGCTTTTATATATACACTGCATAATAAAAGTAGTTTTAATGCATTAATTATGTCTTGTAATGCACCTTATGATGCATTGTAGGAATTGAATTATTGTAAATACAATTATAATACATTATAATATTAATTTATACACCTTTTAGAAAGTAAAATGCATTAAAACACATGACAAACTTTTGGTTACAATTATTTATTAAAAAGATATAATGCATTACAGTGTGCACTATGAATACCTTTATAATGCATCATATTTAAAGGCTTTAGGTGTTATATAATATTAATTAGTTGAACTTAAGAGTTAGTTTTGACCCACTTAAGTAAGACTTAAGTGTATTGTAAAAAATAAATCTACTAAACTTACAACATTTTTGTACATTTAGATTCTACCTATTTTAATTGTCAGAAAAAACAAACAAACAAACAAACAAACAAACAAACAAACAAACGAACACTTTAAATATGTCGAAAATAGGTTTAAACGGAAACTACTTAAACCAATATCACCATTTATTATTTTGTATTTATTATTTTATTTAGTCATTTAGCAGACGCTTTTATCCAAAGCGACTTACAAATGAGGACATTATAGAAGCAATCAAAACCAACAAAAGAGCAACAACATGTAAGTGCTATTACAAGTCCTGGTTAGCCTAGCGCAGTACACGTAGGAAGGTTTTTTTATTATTAAGAAAACGAGTATATAGAATATAGAAAAAAGAAGCTTAGTGCTAGTTTTACAAGAAAAGCTAGCAGTTAGAGAATAAATATGATATTGATAGAGGGTCAAATGTTTGTGTGTTTTTTAAATAAAAAGAAGACAGATTAGATAAAATAAAGTTAGAATAGAGAGTGCCAGAGTTAGCGGGTCAAATAAAGATGGAAGAGATGTGTTTTAGCCGTTTCTTGAAGATGGGTAAGGATTCAGCTGCTGGGATTGAGTTAGGCAGGTCATTCCACCAGATGGGAACAGTTAATGAAAAAGTCTGTGAAAGTGATTTTGTGCCTCTTTGGGATGGTACAGTAATGCGTCGTTCACTTTGGGATGGTACAGTAATGCATGGTACAGTAATGCGTCGTTCACTTTGGGATGGTACAGTAATGCGTCGTTCACTTTGGGATGGTACAGTAATGCATCGTTCACTTTGGGATGGTACAGTAATGCGTCGTTCACTTTGGGATGGTACAGTAATGCGTCGTTCTCTTTGGGATGGTACAGTAATGCGTCGTTCACTTTGGGATGGTACAGTAATGCGTCGTTCTCTTTGGGATGGTACAGTAATGCGTCGTTCACTTTGGGATGGTACAGTAAAGCGTCGTTCACTTTGGGATGGTACAGTAATGCGTCGTTCACTTTGGGATGGTACAGTAATGCGTCGTTCACTTTGGGATGGTACAGTAATGCGTCGTTCACTTTGGGATGGTACAGTAATGCGTCGTTCACTTTGGGATGGTACAGTAATGCGTCGTTCACTTTGGGATGGTACAGTAATGCGTCGTTCTCTTTGGGATGGTACAGTAATGCGTCGTTCACTTTGGGATGGTACAGTAATGCGTCGTTCACTTTGGGATGGTACAGTAATGCGTCGTTCACTTTGGGATGGTACAGTAATGCGTCGTTCTCTTTGGGATGGTACAGTAATGCGTCGTTCACTTTGGGATGGTACAGTAATGCGTCGTTCACTTGCAGAACACAAGCTTCTAGAGGCATATAAGTCTGAAGTAATGAATTTAGGTAAAGGGGTGCAGAGCCAGCGGTGGTTCTGTAGGCAAACATTAATGCCTTGAATTTAATGCGAGCAGCTATTGGGAGCCAGTGCAAATTGATGAACAGAGGTGCGTTCTTTTCGGCTCATTAAAGATTAATCTTGCAGCAGCGTTTTGGATTAATTGTAGAGGTTTGATGGAACTGGCTGGAAGACCTGCCAAGAGAGCATTGCAATAGTCAGCTCTGGACAGAACAAGAACATTTCTGTAGCATTAACTGAAACTGGAAGGAGTTAATTTTACTCACGTTCTATAAGTAGGAGCTGTGTAATACAGTGACACTAATTTGGAATGATCACAGAATGCACCGTTTAAAAGCATGTTATTAAGAAACTTTGTCATAAAAGTGTACTCAAGTACACTTAAAGAGATGTTTCACCCCAAAATTAAAATGCTGTCATCATTTGAACACAAAAATGATGATAGAACACATTGAACGCATTGAATATTGGTATTCAAACAGCTGATGGCAGGCACCGACTTCCAGATCCCCCCCCCCCCCCATACTATGAAAGTTAATGGCTACTGTCATCCTTTTGGTTACCAATATTCTTCAAAATATATTATTTTGTGTTTGACAGAAGAAAGAAACTCATACAGGTTTGGAACAACTTGAGGGTGAGTAAAGTTGAACAACAGGATTGTTACCTTTGTTGAACTGTTATTTGAACTATCCTTTTATTTTATTGATCATATACTGCATGGATAGTATACTAAATCATTTTATGATTTGAATCACACTACAAGTGCACATTCAATACAATTAAGTGCACTTCTCTTTCACAAGCGGGGCTCCACTGAGTTTCTGTCTGCACAAACACGCAGCGTCGGAGAGGGTGGAACCGAAACGAGCGAGTACTGGATGAGGTTTCAGTACACGTCAAGGAGTGTCGGCACTGTTTGGCTGCAAATTATTGCTGGCTGACGGTCTATTATTTTACAACCAGAGATCGTTGTCGAGAGTAAGGTAGAGGAGAAGGAGAGGGAGAGAAAAGAGAAGGGCAGGAAAAAGAGACCGAAGCCTCTGGCCAACTGCTGGAGGGAAAGGGGTTACTGAATACTGTAATAATCTTTAAAAATATTACAAGAGTGGCCACAGCACTTGCTAAGAATAGGCCACAGATCGAGAGAGACAGAGAGAGAGAGTAAAGGTAAGACCACTGGGCAGATTTGGATCCACAATAAATAACAAATGTGGTGGGCTCAGTCAAATCAACACCTCCACTGCAGGACAGGAACATTTATATTTAACCACAGCTGAAGATGTTTTTGATGGTTAAGGTGTATGTCTATAGTATAATATGTAATGTTGATATTCCTAGACTGCAACTAGGGATGGATCATAAAGGTAGACTATGTGTGTAATAACCGAAATACAAGCTGTGATATTCGAAAGAAGTAGAAACAATGGAAAAACAAAACAAAACAAAACAAATAAAAAAACTGAATTGGAAGAAATACAACCAGAACTCAGAATTCTGAGAAAATAGCCAAAATCGCAAAATATAAACTCAGAATTCTGAGGGGGGAAAAAACTTACGATTGCAAGATATCAGCTCAGATATCTGATAGAAAAATCTGAATTTTGAGATATAGACAGAAATTCTGAGGGGAAAAAAGTTGAAATTGCCACATATTAACATAATTGCGAGATATGAATTCTGAGAGAAAAACTAAAACACGGATTTTCCATAAATAAACTCAGAGCTTAGAATTCGGAATTGCTAAATATAAGCTAAAACATCTGATAAAATAACCGGAGCTGTGAAATATAAACTCTGAATTCTGAGATAAAAAAGCAAAATTGTGAAATATAACCTCAGAATTATGATAAAATTTGAATAGTGAGATATAAACTCAAGATTTTGAGAAGAAGAAAAAAACTGAATTGCGAAATATAAATATAAATAAAAAGTCAGAATTCTTGCTGTTCTTAATGATTCCGGTTCCTAATTGTCATTCTTTTAATTCTTTCAATATCTGTAAAGAATAAACAATTGTAACACTTTGTGATGATCCCCTTTAGACATTCTGTTAACTACATGTTAACTACTGTATTTTTCATCAGAGTAGATTGTCTGTTTAATATCTAATATTTAACACCTCACTTCGAAGGAACCCCGACAGACATTCTACTGACTAGAAGTTACTTGGCAATTACATGTCAACTCATTCTACCTAACAGTCTGCTTATGCTCTAATGAGAGTTAGAATCTTATGAGATATGTCGAAAGGAGACCAGTATTTTCTAATATTTCACAGTTAGCAGTCAACATCTTTCTGAACTATATTCATGTATTTATAGTTCCCATGATTTCCCCACCCTAGTCACTTATAGGCCTCACACAGCAGGGCGATTCACTGGAGCCATGGAGTGTTATTTATCCAGAAGATCCAATCACCCTCCACACCCTGATATGAGAAGTCTGGGAAAAGACGTAGCGTCTCGGTAATGAGCTTTAGCCTGATTTGCGTCAAAATCCACCCGAGCCAGACGCAATCACACAATTTACCTACACCCATAAAGTCAGGTGTAAATTCTCCCTGACTTTCATTTCCCCTTGACAGGGTTTGAGTGAGTCCAGAGGGATTTTGCCCGATCCAGACAAACGCTCGGGATGGCGTCTGTGCCAGCTCGCCTCTTCTGAGTCTCGAAACCGGGAACCACAAATAAGTTTAAAATGTCAACTACCCGACAGGGAGAAACTGTTTTCCTAGCCTCATAAAATTATTTTGGATTTTAGTGTTTTTCTAGCACTCTTGCACACGTTTAACACTCTCCCTCACTTCATGAAAAAGAGGAGGGAAGTAGGAGGCGGTGTAAGTTATAATGGCCTGGCCTCACAACGAATTAAAACGCAACATTATATCGTTCGACCCTGTTCGTTTGGAGGCCGTAACAGGCATCTCTCTCGCTTCTCAATAGAGGTAATAAATTAAGAGTGATGGCTAATTTTAGGCGAAACCCAATCCCTCACCGTAAATTGCAGGCCAAGCGGGACCGGTTAATCAAACTCCGTCTGGCTTTGCCGCCAATATTGAAATCAAAGAGTGCGAGGGTTTTGTGAATGTGTGCTGTTTTGCAGTAGGGACAATGTAAAAATCACAGCTTCTTAAATGTGGTTTGTCAGCTTTACCCCCTTTAAAGACGGAGGCCAGACGTATGCAGGCGTCGACTTACTGCAGAACTGCAGACTTGAGCTGCCGCAGCTGTACTGTATTTATGTCTACATGCTGTAGTGTACTTTTGAGAGCACTTGACTTTAAGTCCACCGCTCCAAAACAACTTCTCATTCTCTGATTTGACCTGATACAATGCTTTAGTTTGATTGTAGTTGTTGAAGAATTATGCCGCTTCGAGCTACATGCTGAGTGCAAATCACAATCATTGTTTAAATAATGTTAAATTCAGATATACAGAAATGCATTTTCAATGCAACTTAAAAAAAAAAAACTTTATATTTTTACAATTAAATTCTGTGATTATTGTAGATACAAGTATCCCAACATTGTTGCCCTTTGGTAATTTTCACAATGTTTAAGCCTAAATATGTACTGTAATTTATAGTGTGTTTCATGCAGAACACAGCTGTTTTTGTTTGTGTGTGGTTTGGATAATCTATAAACATTTTGCAAGATATAAAATACAAAGCATTTCAGAATTCAATGAATTATGTACTAGGCCTACAGGAAATAAATAAATAGAATAAGTGTATACAGTGCATTCTGATGTTTATTTCTTAATTCACACTATGGTTGTGTTTCATAGTCATACAAACAATAAATAAATCAACATATATGTATTTGTATATATATATTTGCATTAGTTAAGTTCAGTTTAGTCATAAAGCACACTTTAAAAGAACAGAAGTTGAAACAGAAGTGTTTTACAGGCAGTATAAATCTCATTTATGAACAAGACAATTATGATATAAAATAACATACATCATTTATTTTAGCTTTTTTTGTGACTAATTGTGCTATGAACCTTTAAACAATTTTAATAGGCAACTTTTGTATTTATTTATCTTATGCAAGTTAAACTTTGTTATGTGATTTATGTCAGAGCTGAATGGTCGGTTCATGTCTCTTTATTTTTATATTTTGAATCCCCATGGAGAAAATAAATAAACAAAACAAAGACACAAACAAATAAATGAATAAATATTCTGAATCCAAGGTTGCTGAAAACGTGTCCAATTGCTGTTGCGTTGGATTGTCATCATCTCATTAAATTCTGTAGTTTTAATACTTCATGTCAGAATTAAAGAATGACCATATGTTTCCAGTTAATCCTTCAGAACGAGGAACATGATATGATATTTCAACAGGGATGTATCACATTAAGCGTGAGTTTTAAAAATGCCAGCTCAGCTTTTTGATACCCTCAACATTCATTTCACATTATTCTGAGGTCAGCGGAAAAAAGTGAAACAATTAGCGTAATAAAAAAAGCAGTTTTTCAGCTCCAGCCGCATGCCAAAGAACACGTTTTGGCCACAATCAGTGACAATAAACATTGAGATATTTAATAATTATCCCCAGGAATGCTGGACATATCCAATCTGCTCCCGTAGCCTTGGAAAGTTACATGACACGTCGAGCAGATGAGGGATTAGTTCCCTCAAGATTAAAACGGCCTGTTGAATGGGGTTTCTTCTGAATCCCAAAGCAATTAACATATTGTCTTACTGGGCTGAAGGGAAAGTGGTGCGAGTTCCTGCTGCGTCAGCTGCGCAGCGGTTTGTGAGCGATGACTCGGACCGACATGTTTCTGAGGTGTTTCACCTCTTCTTTAATAACATTATATAAATCTATGAGTCCACACAATGTTTGCATATTGTCTGAAAACATGCACCTGCTTATGGAAATGTTAAAAAGTGGTCTGTGTGGACATTTTAAAATGTAATTCTAATTTTAATTGGCATAGATTGTGTGTTAGACATTGTGTGTGTGTGTGTGTGTGTGTGTGTGTGTGTGTGTGTGTGTACTTTAAATTATATATTTTGAAATTTTATATATTTGAAATACAAATGTTTATATGATTTTAAGTTGTTATGCATAGCTGTATATATTTACATATTATTTAAAATTATTACACACACACACACACACACACACACACACACCTGTATTATATATATATATATATATATATATTCCAATTTTCTCTTGCCAAAACACACTATTAAATATGAATCATAATTCTAATATGTAAGGTTAATACACTGAGTATTGCTTGACTTTTCCGAATAAAATGTACTGACCCAAAACAAGCTTATTTTGGCAACTGAAAAATAAAGAAATAAATACTATTACAAAAACGGAAAGAAAAAAGTCTGAAACAAATACAAAAACATCAGTCTATATAAATATTTGCACACGCAAATGGAACATAATTAGATTCATTATTCCCATGTTTCTGCTTTCTTCCTCTCTCAAATGACTGTTAATTGTAGGCCCTTGTAAGTGGAAGGTACAAATAAACAGCACTTGTGCCAGATTGCCATAAACACAAAATGCAGTCAACCACTTTAAATCACCTTCCACCATATTACATCAGCGCCTGAGGCAAAGCTGTCCATAAAGATCAACTTATATTGGGCTGGACCGGTGGACTCTCATGCCTGTGGTGTAATAACTCACGTCCAGCGGTGTCTGAAGCGTCATGTTTAGTTTGAAGTGGCCCGTCATTCAAACTGTCCTCAGTTACCACCAATCACTCACTGAAGAAAACTCGTCACTCGTCTTGTCTGGGAGCCCGATGGCTTTCCTCAAGGCAAAGGCCGATTGGAAAATATGAGGAGCAAAGAACTGGATTTGTCTTCAGTCATCATTAAACACAATTTCACCTAATAATGTATATTTACAGTGCCCTGCTGTCTTTGCTTTGATGCTTAATAGGTTTCCAGTGTTCATGCTGTGATTTTCTACGTCACTCTAATGAATGCTGTTTTCTTTATTTTCTTTTTTATGCCGTTAGACTTCTTTAGCTGATGCAGAACTCTATGTTTATCTAAACAGATGTCAAACTTTGGCACATAACTCAGTCCACACTGTTCGTGGTCATACTTTCCCATCAATCAGACGATAAAACATCCTATAGACTAATACTGGACCTGAGCCATATCTAGTTATCAGAACATCATTGAGATGGGTTTTGTTGACTCAGTCTAGTACAAAACCACCTACATGGGACTTTTTGAGTCTCAAATACTAAGAAATCCTAATCTGAATCCATAAAACCCACAGAATTCCCCCAAATGTGTCCCAACTAGTCAAACAGAACTGTCTGAACAAATTAAACCATATTGATTAACTGTTAAGGCTTTGTGAGTTCCCAACATGCTTTGTACTATGAAACAATTCAATGATTTCAAATTATTTTGTTATTTTTTTATATATATTTTTTCATTATTGTTTGTTATCTGTTGTGTTGTGATGTTCATAACTCATCTTTTTACCTTTTGTTGATCGTTTTTGAGGTTTGTGTGTCAAGAGTTGAGGTCTATATCCCTTTAAAACTGTATTTCATGTTTGCTTTGTAAACTGATTGCACCTTGAGAAACAAAGATAATTCACTTCACACATAATATCATAATCATCACCTGAAACAAACAGTTACTTAAAGGAATAGTTCACCCAAAAAAATTAATTTGCTGAAAAATATCCTCAGGCCATCCACGATGTAGATGAGTTTGCTTCTTCATCAGATTTGGAGAAATGTAGCATTGCATCAGTGTCTCAGCAATGGATGCTCTGCAGTGAATGGGTGCCGTCAGAATGAGAGTCTGATAAAAACATCACAATAATCCACACCACTCCAGTCCATCAGTTAACATCAGGAGAAGACAAGTCCATAATCCATAATAACGCTTCCTCCAGTGGAAAAGCCCCTTTTGGGCTGTTTTGGCTTGTGAACGGAGCTTCAGACAAGACCACGTTTTCACCAAAATTATGAATAGATGAGTTGTATTCTAGCCAGTTGAATGATTCCTTAAATACAACATTTTAAGACCTTATATATAACAGAACATTACATATTTCATGAATTAATACGGTTGTTTCAAGAATTTCACATACAAACCATTCAGTTTGATCTATATACTGTATGTTTATCAACTTATATTTGTATAAGTATCATTTAAAAATATATGGTGATAATTTATTATTATTTATAACTTATATCACCATATAATTTGTTTATTCCTAACTCTCTGTTATATACATATCCTGTTACATTTGTGAACATTTGTTATGCAAATAATATGTACTTGTCTTGATTAATTTATTGGCTGAATAAGGCATTTTGCATTTAGAAATATATTCAAACTGTCCAAACTAAATTGTGTTATTTAGTAACATTTTTAAATAGATGTGAAAACCTAAAAAAATCGAAATGCATCGTTGCATTTTTTTTTCTTAACACATTTTTAAAAATGTAGCAGCCATTCAGAAAACCTCCGCAACTCTGTATTAATGTGTTAAAATAGCTCCATCCACAGGACTGTCAGTCATGATCCACGGATGAATGTGTGTTGAATGCAGCACCTGTCTGATGCGTATTCTGATACCTCTGGAACACATGACTAAACTATGACAGGCAATCCGTGTCTGTGCGTATTTATCTACCCACATAAGCTTTACTTTCACTTTATACACCACGAACTCAACCCAAGAGAACCATCTTTCGCAATTTGAGCTGGACTGTAATAAAACACGCATGTCTGTCAGGTGGCATGAACCAACCGCAGGAGGAATGAGTTTCTGTTGAACTAGAATTCTTCTTCAGCAAAACAGACAAAAGGAAAACTTGTGAAATCATCTGTGTGGAATAAACAGAGGATGTTTTTTGTTTTATGACGAGTACAGCTGAAGGATGTGGTATGTGACTCAGCGGGCCTCACAGGACGACAGAACACCAGAACAACCCACTCCTCCGTCCGCACATCCTTCATCTTATATGCTCTCAACACCTCGATCTATTAATCTGCACGTGTAAACATCCAGCTTCAGCTCAGCTGCTGTCATTAACATCAGAAAAATGCTGTACCTGTGTAAAAAATTACTCAGTCATTTAGTGTAAACTAAAAATTTAGATGTATTTAATTTATTTCATTAGTTAATTGGTTAATAATGTACTGTTTGACAATGCCATATTTTCTAAATACAATTATGAGTTTAATAAGTGATTATGAATTCTTTGAGTTGTAGGTATATATTATATTAAAAGTTTATCTCCAGCTATTATTCATTAAAAAAGATGGAGAATATAAATATGTGTGAAAAAATGAAGTAAATGTAAAATTGTGCATTTAAAATCATTATAAAATGTAGTGGAAGCAACAGGCATAACCATATATATATATATACAAATAATTTGTATCATGAGCAATCAAAATTTAGGTAATAGTTTCAGGTAGTAAATATTAAATGTATTTACATTTTAAAAATAAATATTTGATGAAAAAAATATATGTATGAAAAACTAAGAATAATAATAACAAAAGTACAATTATAAATGTATAACTAGTGCATTTACATGTATACACTTTTTGGTATAAACAACAAATAATCTTAAATAAGTCATATCATAAGGAACTAAATTAATACATATTAAATGCATGTTTTAAGGCAGTAAAAATGCAATTTAAGTTAAGTTAAGTTAAGTTAAGTTAAGTTAAGTTAAGTTAAGTTAAGTTAGGTTAGGTTAAGTTAGGTCAAGTTAGGTCAGGTTAAGTTAGGTTAGGTTAAGTTAAGTTAAGTTAAGTTAAGTTAAGTTAAGTTAAGTTAAGTTAGGTTAGGTTAGGTTAGGTTAGGTTAGGTTAGGTTAGGTTAAGTTAAGTTAAGTTAAGTTAAGTTAAGTTAAGTTAGGTTAGGTTAAGTTAGGTCAAGTTAGGTTAAGTTAAGTTAAGTTAAGTTAAGTTAAGTTAGGTTAAGTTAGGTCAAGTTAAGTTAAGTTAAGTTAAGTTAAGTAAGTTAAGTTAAGTTAAGTAAGTTAAGTTAAGTTAAGTTAAGTTAAGTTAAGTTAGGTCAAGTTAAGTTAAGTTAAGTTAAGGTAAGTTAAGTTAAGTTAAGTTAAGTTAAGTTAAGTTAAGTTAAGTTAAGTTAAGTTAAGGTAAGGTAAGGTAAGTTAAGTTAAGTTAAGTTAAGTTAAGTTAAGTTAAGTTAGGTTAGCTTAAGTTAGGTCAAGTTAAGTTAAGTTAAGTTAAGTTAGGTTAGGTTAGGTTAAGTTAGGTCAAGTTAAGTTAAGTTAAGTTAAGCTAAGTTAAGTTAAGTTAAGTTAGGTCAAGTCAGGTTAGGTTAGGTTAAGTTAAGTTAAGTTAAGTTAAGTTAAGGTAAGGTAAGGTAGGTAGGTAAGGTAAGGTAAGGTAAGGTAAGGTAAGGTAAGGTAAGGTAAGGTAAGGTTAGGTTAGGTTAAGTTATATGTTTTGGAAATTTTGGCAGGCTAAGTGGATAACTTATCTACTTGATTGTCCAAGCAAGAAGAAGAAGAAAAACTCATTACTGTTGAGCTCTGCTATCAGTTGCTACTGTAGCTACCTCAAGTTTTCTGACTTGTCCTAAACATTTACAAACAAATTAATATCTGCACAACATTTACAAATCATATCTGTTCTTTTAGTCTGAATATGTTCTATGGTATCCTCAATCAGGATTCATTAAAGCTCAAATTGCCAGAAACATTGCATTGATGAACCCATAACAAGTTAAGTGTTAAGTGCAGTTAAGTGCTCTTAAATTTAGACAGCCACATCTTTTAATAAACACCACACAAATGGCTGTGTCTGTGCCACGTATGCTCTTACCTGCCAAAGCCTGAAATCAGTCAAAATCCTCATTCCCGAGTGGGTTCAGAAATACTGCTATCCAAAATAACACTGGTTGCACGCTCCTGAAATTGACACTGAATTGCCAAGAAGCATGAAACAGACAACATTCTTGACCTCGCCATGCGCTCTATTTGCCATAACATCTAAATCCGATTCAAATACGCTCTTGCTTCCAGACAGCTTGAATCCAGTAGCCAAAATACAAAGCATATCTAATCAGACTTATTAAATGGCTTTTTCATTTGCACAATTGCAAATGCACGTTTACCTCTATGAAAGTGTGTGTGTGTGTGTGTGTGTGTGTGTGTGTGTGTGTGTGTGTGTGTGTGTGTGTGTGTGTGTGTGTGTGTGTGTGTGTGTGTGTGTGTGTATATGTAAATGTTTCCAAAATAAAATAAAATATAATTACAAAAATGCTTTTGAGCTTATTCATAAATAAATCTAAGTCAAACATGCAGAGAGAAAGAAAGAAATAGCAGCAATGAATAATACAAAAATATATAAGTGTAAAAAACTAATCTGAATTAAGTTCCAAAGCAAAAAAAAAAATATATATATATACTGTATATAAAGTGCATATTTGAACTATTTCTGACCAATAAAAATGTTTCAAAACTACTTTACTGCTTATTGACATTTAAAGTATAATCCTTTAACCTGAAGACATGTGGTGCAACCAAAATGCATAAATTATGCTGAGAAAGAAAAAAACTAAGTGCATCTAATCGGTTATTAAATGAACTGTTAATTTTAAACATTTAAGTGAGAAATTGCACATGCATATTTTTAACTCTGTGTAAGTGTATGTGTGTGAATGTAAGTGTTTCTTCTGTATATTTGTCCACAGGATCAGTGTCAGGTAAGTGGGAGACAGAGAGAGCGAGATGGAGCCGGTCAGTGGAACCTCTCCCTCTCTAATGAGAGAGTAAATAAACCCAGGTGAAAGAGGGCTTGGTGCTCATGCGGGAAGAGTGTGTCATGCCACAGCTTCCAAACACAAGTGGGAATGAAATGAGAAAAAAGAAAACCCATTTGTCTGATACTAAACAGGTTCTTGAGCTTTCGTCCTGGAAGAGCAAGGGGACAGCGAGACAGATGATGGTGGGTGATGTTTGTCAACTGCTGGCATGCAAAATAAAGAGTACAGCATTGAAGTAGAGCCACAAATAAGTTTGATAGAACCGATGCTATTATTCCTATACACCAGAATAACTTATGGGACGAATCTGTCAGACTTTGTGCTGTTCCTAGTGGTGTAGCACCTACTCTCTGCATATCGTTCTGAAGAATCCATATAATTCAGTACCGCTGAATAGTTTGAGTGACAGAGGTTGAAAAATGGTCATACAAAGCAATACAACTTTACTGGATTAATGAATGGAGGTTATATCTATACGCAGACTCCAGGATACATTAAAATGGGTACAGGAGATGAAAATAAAGAAAGAAAGAAAGAAAGAAAGAAATATACAAACAAATAAATGCATTTAAAAAAGCCTTAAATTAAATTAAATTAAATTTGTATTTAATTTAATATGTCTGCCAAATCAAAGTAATGTGGTGCAACCAACATGCAGACAACATGCACAGAATAAATTAATATAATACAAAGGATTCCTGTATACTCTTAAATGTATGAGGCCAGTTAGTCTTCAGACTACCTACAACCTGAACCAATTTTTTATAAATCTTTTTAAATCACTTACTAGACATGACACGAGAGGATGTGTCATTGATCCAGTAATGTTTTATTGCCTTTTTATGACAATTGTGTTCAAAAAAACAAAACAAGAACAAAGTTACTCAAACTATTAATGTGGTGTGACTTAAAAGCTACATTTGAACTTTCATTGAGAACGATAAGCTAAATTTAAAAGAAGAAGAAAACAAAGAAACCAAAATGAACATAAAGACTATATTTACAAGACCTATTTTGACAAACTTTTTCTTGTCTTTTTTATTACCACTCATTTTTTTATTGATTATACTAACATTATAAGTGTATCTCAGGGGAAATGGTGTAATAATAATAAGTCATAAATGATATGATCTCTTTTTTTGCTGATGTTTTCGTGACTGTGTATGAGGGAAAACACAAGCTGATATACATATGCTGCGTCGTCCCCAAAGTCACGTCTCCACCAGCTCAATCCTACGCTATACTCAACCAATGTTACACTGATAAGCCACTTTCACAGATTTTTGGCAGCGATCCACTTTCTTTAAGAGCGAAGGGCACAAACGCCCCCTCCGCTGCCACCGCATGACAAACACACAGTCTGCCGCTCTGGGTCCAAAGTGAGAGGAGATTGAAAACACTCCAAAAAAACTTTCCACTGAAACGACAACTCAAAAACAGCCAGCATTCCACACGAATGTCTCACAGACGCAGACAATGCGTCTCTGCTCAAATCAGCAGAGCTGTTGACACATTATTATTATGCTCAGAAAATAACGATCCCAGTGAAAGCAGGAAGAGTTTTCATTTCCTCCTGTGCTTCTGATGTCTGTGAACGTTGCTCCCACATCTCCTCTCACAAGTGCAGCCTGATCTTTTGTTGTGTCTGGAGTTTCTGGGTCAATGACATCATATGCTGGAAACAGCTTGCACTAAAAATAACCAGAACGTCAGCTGACCAGTGTATCATCCACATGTGGAAGGGCTGGGCTGATGACGCACACCTGCTTGTGTGTAATGACCTGCACTGTTACACTGAGGCGTCGCTTTGATGATGCCCAGTCAGTCAGAGTAACCTCACACACACACACACACACACACGCACACGCACACGCACACAAACACTCTCTCTCTCTCTCTCTCTCACACACACACACGCACACACACACACACACACACACACACACACACACACACACACACACATGTTGGTTTTTATGGTTTACGGGGACTCTCCATAGGCGTAATGGTTTTTATACTGTACAAGCTGTATGTGCTATTGCCCTACACCTACCCTACACCTAAACTTAGCCCTCACAGGAGACGGTGCATTTCTATTTTCCCTCAAAAAAACTCACTCTGTATGATTTATAAGCGTTTTAAATTATGGGGACACTGAAAATGTCCTCATAAATTACCTTCTCCTTGTAATACCTATGTCATACCCATGTCATTATACAAATTTGTGTCCTCATAAACCACACACACACACACACACACACACACACACACACACACACACACACACACACACACACACACACACACACACACGTGGTGACATTCCATATAGGCGTAATGGTTTTTATAGTGTACAGACTGTATTTTATATCGCCCTACACCAACCCTACACCTAAACCTACCCCTACAGGAAACTTTCTGCATTTTTACTTTAAAAAAAAAAGAACAAATTGAAACAAATTGATTTATAAGCGTTTTGAAATATGGGGACATGGGTCCTCAATAAGTCACCTTCTCCTTGTAATACCTGTCATACCCATGTCATTATACAAATGTGTGTTCTCATATGTCACAAAAATGTGCGCGCGCACGCACACACACACACAATCGAGTCTAGTTCTTGAGTTTCTATTGTAAGTCCTCTGAAGACATCTCGGGACACTGTTTATTTTATTGTAATGAATCACTGTCATGTTCAAAGTTAGGCAATTTTTTCCTTATTTAAAAGAGTTTAGATACATTTCTTCTATTAATATTAAATATATTTCTGTCATTTCACTAAAATAGTTTTATTCCTGAATAAGTCAAAAGTGGTTAATATGTTCATAATAATGTACACATACGAACTAAAAACATTCATACATATATATATATATATATATACACCAGTGCGGTGTGACATCCAATATTTGAAAATATTACAGTTTTTACTGTATTACTAATCTAATAACTCCAGACTGGGTAGCATAATACACCATTCAAAAGCATTTAAAAAGCTATCTGTCTATCTGTCTGTCTGTCTCTCTGTCTGTCTGTCTATCTGTCTGTCTATCTCTCTATCTTGCATGATGTTGCAGACAGAAATCTACATTAATATGCCCTGATGCCTCTTGTAAGGCCCAATGAAAGTTCAGCATTCATGCTGTGAAAAAGAAAAAAAGAAAATGAAGTAAAAGCAAATGTCCATCACCTCCTCTGCCAGTTTTAATAACTCAAATAATTCAGTCTATCCGAGGCAAGGACAGAGCCCAGGCCTTGTGGTTAAACGCAGAGAACAAAGCTGAACACCACGATGGAAAAGGAGCAGAGTCATCGTAGAGC
This sequence comes from Schizopygopsis malacanthus, assembly GCA_027474115.1. NCBI lineage: Eukaryota > Metazoa > Chordata > Actinopteri > Cypriniformes > Cyprinidae > Schizopygopsis > Schizopygopsis malacanthus. The sequence goes on from CM049883.1 coordinate 28,101,282, forward strand.
GCCCCCTGTCTCCAGGCCGTGATGTGCTTCAGCATGTGAAGAGCATGGGAGCGGCTCTCAAACCACAGCAGCGCCAGCTTTACAAACGCTACCCAGCTACACACGTGGGCAAACCACAACTTCACCAGTCAGGTTCAATCTGCACAAGCCGGTGAGGTTTTAATTCTGCTCCACAGGCTGGGACAGTATATTACATTTACTTTGTGGCCACCAACAGCTAAATAAAGTAATGTGCAGTTTCCTTGTATTTAAAGACTTTCCTAGCAGCTCAACACAACAGCTCTAAGAAAGTTTTGAGGAAACTCTGAGCCTCATCTTTTGAAATGAACATGTTTTATTAGTATTATTCTTTTATGACTTTTAAATAACATGCTTCATACACATTTATTAGGGATAGTTATCACGTCTCTCCCTCCAACACAGCCATTGACTTAAACAGTACAGGTGCATCTCAATAAATTAGAATGTCGTGGAAAAGTTCATTTATTTCAGTAATTCAACTCAAATTGTGAAACTCAATTATTAAATAAATTCAATGCACACAGACTGAAGTAGTTTAAGTTTTTGGTTCTTTTAATTGTGATGATTTTGGCTCAAATTTAATAAAAACCCACCAATTCACTCTCAACAAATTAGAATATGGTGACATGCCAATCAGCTAATCAACTCAAAACACCTGCAAAGGTTTCCTGATTCTTCAAAATGGTCTCAGTTTGGTTCACTAGGCGACACAATCATGGGGAAGACTGCTGATCTGACAGTTGTCCAGAAGACAATCATTGACACCCTTCACAAGGAGGGGAAGACACAAACATTCATTACCAAAGAAGCTGTTCACAGAGTGCTGTATCCAAGCATGTTAACAGACCAAGTTGAGTGGAAGGAAAAGATGCAAAACCAACCGAGACCTGAACCACAGAGAATCCTTATGAGGATTGTCAAGAAAATCAATTCAAGAGTTTGGGTGAACTTCACAAGGAATGAGACTGAAGGCTGGGGTCAAGGCATCAAGAGCACCACACACAGCACGTGCCACAAACTCGAGGAATCAGCCTCTTACATGCTTCAGAGGCGTCTTACCTGCTAAGAGAAGAAGAACTGGACTGTTACCAAAACCATCACAATTACATATTTAGCAGACACTTTTATCCAAAGCGACTTACAGTGCATTCAGGTTAAACATTTTGTATTATCAGTATGTGTCTTCCCTAGGAATCGAACCCACAACCTTTGCGCTTCTAACGCAATGCTCTACCACTGAGCCACAGGAACACTTTTCAATTAAAATAACCAAAGACTTAAACTACTTCAGTCTGTGTGCATTCAATTTATTTAATACACGAGTTTCACAATTTGAGTTGAATTACTGAAATAAATGAACTTTTCCACGACATTCTAATTTATTGAGATGCACCTGTATTTTTCCCCTAAATCATTGCCTACCAGCAACTGAGAGAAGAAAGAAATTCACAGGTTTGGAGGGTAAGTAAATTATGACAGAATTGCCTTTTTTTGAGGGGGGGGGGGGGGGGGGTCTATTATCCCTTTAACCTGTTTTCAGTGAAGTCTGGGAAAGTTTCTCAATGGTTTATGTGACTGGAAACTCAGTGGAGGGTTAAATAAACAGAGATGATTCAGGTTTTGCTACATTAAATATTTCAAACATTTGATGGTATCTCTGCGGCACAGTTTTTAGTCCGTCACAGTCTCAGTTTTTAGTCCGAAGGATGATGTTAGATTAGATTAGACAGATTTGTTGCAAAGGGAGCCGCAGCACACGTGTGAAATCACAGATCACGCGTAGCATGATGTGAATGGTGATTATGCTGTGTAGACAAGAGAGTAATGAAAATAAATGACTGATTTCAAAGATTTGACTCTAGTGTTTTCGGTCTGTGTGTGATTTGGCCGTTCCCTTGAAAAATCTGGAAGTAATTATTTTGTTAAAAAGAACAACTACAAAAAAACAGCAGTAACAAGAACAAAATTTCAGTATGTAACTAGGAACGAGGAAACAAGAGAAAATGAGCATTCATTACATGTTAAATTGTCTAATACAGATCATCTGACTTGGTTTCTGAAATGCACTTAAAACAATTAATCCTGCCAGGAATTTATTCCTTCAGAAATCATCCATTCATATACACATATAAGCTTAGAGGGCTTCATGTGTTGCTGAAATATGAAAACATAATTATAATACAAATAATTATAAATATAAATACATATATTTCAATCTACATTTTAAAAAAAATCCCAAGAATGCCTCCCATTGGCTTGCTGGCTTATTTATTTGTTGAATGTTATTTTTTTACAGATGTCTGCATTTAGCATATATACACATGTTGCAGTCAAGAAAAAAAAAATCAAGTTTCCTCTGAGATTTTGGTTCATATTGTCATGATAGCATCACACAGTTGCTGCAGATTTGTCGTCTGCACATCCATGATGAGAATCTCTCGTTCCACCACATCCCAAAGGTGCTCTATTGGATTGAGATCTGGTGACTGTGGAGGCCATTTGAGTAAAGTGAACTCATTGTCATGTTCAAGAAACCAGTCTGAGATGATTTGATCTTTGTGACATGGTGTATTATCCTGCTGGAAGTACATCAGAAGATGGTACACTGTAGTCATAAAGGGATGGACATGGTCAGAAACAATACTCAGGTAGACTGTGGCATGTTCGATGTGTTGTGTGTTCAGAGATGTATTCTGCAGATCTTGGTTGTAACGAGTGGTTATTTGAGTTACTGTTGTCTTTCTATCATCTCTAACCAGTCTGTCCATTCTCCTCTGACCTCTGACATCAACAAGGCATTTTCATCCACACAACTGCCGCTCACTGGATATTTTCTCTTTTTCAGACCATTCTCTGTAAACCCTAGAGATGGTTGTGTGTGAAAATCCCAGTAGATCAGCAGTTTCTGAAATACTCAGACCAGTCCGTCTGGCACCAACAACCATTCCACGTTCAGTCACTTAAATCCCCTTTCTTCCCCGTTCTGATGCTCGGTTTGAACTTCAGCAAGTCGTCTTCACCACATCTAGATGCCTAAATACATTGAGTTGCTGCCATGTGATTGTCTGATTAGCAATTTGTGTTACCAAGCAATTGAACAGGTGCACCTAATAAAGTGGACGGTGAGTGTATAAATAAACACAGTTTATGTCATATGAAGCTAATGTATGAAAGAAATGGTGCTAAAAAGACAATTTATTGCATTTCTCATTGACAATTAACTGACCAACAACTCTGCCTTGACACACATTTAATGGACAGGACATTGTGCATATAGCAATGATGCTTTTTCAGCTGGACTTTTCCAGATGGACACAATGGTTCCAGTAAAACACCCATCATTATGCAACATGTTCCATTATATAAATAGCTTTACTATTCCTGCACAGGTATGACTAAAATTCCCGAACATCAATCAGGAAGCAGCACGTTTTTTGTTCCTCATTATTTCCACTCAGTTCTCAGTCACAGCGATCTTGACCTACTCGTATTGCAAAGATGAAGCAATTTCCAACAGAATGCCATCATTTCCATTAGAGTCACCCAGAGAGGGTCTGGATATCACAAAACACAATAAAACCAACAGCAGGAGCTCAAGGGTTGCAGGAACACAGCTTGTTAATTAGAAAACTACACATGAACATTCCTTTACTACTGCGCTGCGTCCCCAGAGAGGACGCTAAAGCCAAGGGAAACACAGGGTGACATGTGTTAGTTTAGGGGCTCAGATAGGCCAGTGCTAGTTGGCACAGTTGAAAAACATCAAGAGTATCATGACAAAAGGTGTTTGGTACTTCAGCCTCAGGGCAGTATGGGGTCTCTGGAGAGGCCTGTCCCAGTCTATTACTGGCCGGTGGATGGGCAGGTCCTTGGGGTGAGGCTTGCGCTGGAAAAAATGATGGAGGCTGTCATTACCTAGGCTGACTCAGGCACCGCCACAGACGCCTCAGTGAGCGGCTCAGGTCTGATGACATCACAGAAACTGGCCTATTAATTCATTTCGCCATGGTTAAGGGACAATTTGCAAATCTTCCTTCAAAAGAGCTGTCCATTGAAAAAATAAAATCTAATTGGTCTACATATTGCATTTGGCAAATATATGAAGGTTTGCTGTCTTTCTCATTAAAAACACAATTTGTGATTTAAATAAAATAGGCATAATAAAGGATAAATGTCCGTTCTTCCCGACACTGACGGATGTCAGACTATTTATGCATCTGTTTTTCCTGCTTTTTTGAGAGATGACACATTTACCACTGTCTCGTTGCAACCCTGTCATCTCTGTCTCCAGCTCACACAAATACATTTGACATAATGCTTCTTTGTTTCTACTAGAAATGTTGTGTCACAGATTCTTAATGACCTCTGATATGGTCAATAAAAAAGAAAGTAATGTATGTACACAAACAGACAATACACTACCAGTTGGAGGACAGTAAAATAATAATAGTAAAAAAAAAAATTTGAATAACATTTTTATTCAGCAAGGATGCATTTAATTTTCAAACATGACAGTAAAGACATTTATGATGTTTCAGAAAGAATTCTGAAATAAAATATGTATTACAATTTCTACAGAAATATTCAGCAGCACAACTGTTTCCAACATTGATAATAATCAGAAATGTTTCTTGAGCAGTAAATCAGCATATTAGAATTAAATAATCTTCAGAAATGAAGATCATGTGACACTGAAGACTGGATTCATGATGCTGAAAATTCAGATTTGAGCACAAAAATAAATTACATTTTACAATATATTCTCTTAGAAAATAGATATAGTTTAAATTGTAATAATATTTCACAATATTTATGGTATTTTTTAATTAAATAAATGCAGCCTTGGGGAGTGGAATATACTTCTTTCAAAAACATTAAAGCATCTAACTGGTAGTGTAAAAAAATGAAAAGTGCTTATATTATTGGTAGTGGATGTAGTAATATTAAATGGGGTAAGTTGTCACAATGTAACCTGCCTTTAAACGGCCTATTGCAGATTTTTCACCACGCCTTACGTAAATATTTCCACATCGTGACGTAGACATGTGGGAGCGTGTTTGAAGCCGTTTTAGGGGAGTGTGGCAGAGTCTTAACTTTGATAAAGAATATCTCTTTTGCTTTGAGACTTTAGTCTTTGCAGCTTCAGGGATCTTATCTATGCACAAACAGCTTGTAAAACTCCAAAGAGAAAGAAAACTTGAAATCACATCATATGACCCCTTTAATCTAAGGGTTTGAAATCAACATGCCACTGCTAGAATAAACAAGCATTTGTGTAACTGGACTTTTGTCTGTAAACCTGTTACAACATTTTTTGGCAACTTCCCAGTGTGACAACTAGCCCCGGTGTCCCCTATAGCATTGTGAGCAGTTTGGGTTACTCTAACTCCCCATTAACTTTACCTCTCTCAACATGTGTGTTTCCATACGTTGGGCTATGGAAGACATCCTGCTTCTCACTCTTGAACACATGCAGCCGACTGCAGCCATGGTGATTTCACGTCAACACAGACTCGAGGTACCCCCCTCTGATTTTATGGTTTCTTTAATTAGAAAATGGCAATAAAGTCTGTCGCCAAGCCTGGGCGTGTTGAGAGTGTTGTAGGCCCATAAACCCACACGGTGCTGGTCCGAGCTGCCGGTCTAAATGAGGGGCAAGGGGGGAAACTCTAGAGGTTGATTTTACCTTTTCACCTCTCTACCCAGATGAGGGACCTAATGGCTTCTAGGGGTCACCCGCCAGACCCAGTCGTCACAGCAATCTGTGCGCTCACACACACCCGGTTCACCCTTCAACCGATGCTGTTCATAATTAACCCTTTGAAAACATGCAGGCATCTGTTGCAAAACAGAAACGCTGTGACATTTGTATTCTTTAGATGTCTGGAAACCGTATTTGTGTATATGTTTATGCCTGGAATATGCTAAAATACCCCAAAAATTACTCTACTATTCGAAGAAAGGTTTGTTGGAAAAACGTTTTGATAAAAATACAATTAAATAAATGATACGTTGTTTCTGACACTTTTCACGGCACTTTCAACATGAACTGTCCAGTGAGTGGCACTAAAAGTGTTTTAGCAGATAAACATGAATCTGGCACTGTTTTATTATATTGGCTGTTGTGCACGGCAGATCGGAAATTAAATGTCCAGTGAGTGGCACTAAAGTGTTAATGCTCTATCGCACAATAAATTAACGTACCGCCTAAACTGATCCTAACCTAACCGATAATGTTAACAAAAGCAAATATTCGATAAACGCATTTACTGAAGCAACCATGACATGTCATCTTGCTTTTACAAGTCTATGAGCTCTTTTATCATGACTCATATTTCAAGGGATTCGTAAAGACCACTTAGCACATGTGGAGCTGTTTAAGTGATGCAAACATCAAACTGTATTAGTTTTGTAAAACATGCATGATGGTACAAGTACTTTGAGGACATAACTTGGTATTCAGCAAGGAACTGCTTGAAAATCAGTCTATATTAATCAAAAATCTGCTCCTGAAATCATAATTTCTGAGAAAAGGAATAAAAGTTGTTGGCGTTTTATTGCCAGTAGTGTTCAATTCCACTGGAAACTGTGAATTGCATAGGTATGTTTTTAGAGTTTTGCAGAAACGTACAAAAATGCATGTTTTTTTTCAAAGGGCCTATGATGGATTAAACTCTATGTTGGAGTGTAACAAGTGGTACCCAGTTAAAAAAAAAAAAAAACTTGGTTTTACAGTTACTTTCCAAACAGACCTCAACAATCCTACAGTCTAGTCCAAAATCATATATATGAGGCACAAGAGGCACCTAATAGTGGATTCGGTGAACAGCTTGGTGCAATAACCAAGAGTGAATTCAACAACAAAATGTGGTAAGGATCAAATTAATTTCCACTTTCACCTTGCAAACATGCCAGTCACCCTGCCAGAGTTTGTTACCGAGGACTGCGCCAGACGGAGTCTATGTGATCGGAACAGTTTGCTACGAGAGTGTAATGTTACAGTCTGAAGTTCTTAGCAAGTGGGCTGCTGGATAAGGGTTTGCGGATTTGGTTTTGAGCTTAATTAAAGGGAAACGACTGCTGCGTCTACACTGACAGTGTGTTGCGGGAAACATTAATTCTAGTCTCATAAGCAAGAGCACAATTTACAAGAAATCGATAATCTTTCCCTCCTCAGACGTGTTCCCAGCCATCAGCCAGAAACCAGAACATGCTTTTCATGCAACATATGAACCTCGAATGTCAGTGTGATCATTTGTATTAAAAAAAAGTTATGGAGCATATTCTAAAACCAGAATAATATGCAAGTGGTTTCCTGAGTTCCCCTCAAATTCATCCCCTCCCTCATTTCTCCAGGTTTATTTTTGGAACAAGAGTCTATGACGTCAATGGGTCTGTGCTGAATAAGAAATAACACATAGACAAAATTGTAAAGATTTCTAAAGTTACATAGGTGTGGATACTTTGTAAGGAAACAGTATTACTAATAACCAATGAAAAGGCGGAAAAGGAAAAGTCTGCATTTATGATTTTCCAGCTGAAAGATGGATTTCAGTTAGGTGGAGTGCTATTAACGCAGGTTCATTTCTCCTCTCCCTGTCAGGTCTATTTATGATCTAACCTAAATGTGCATGGATATTGCTCATTACTGCTCATTTTCAGTAATTATCCATGAGTATTTTTGCTGTCTGTTTTCTTTTCCATATGGTGTATTGCTTGGCATGAAACACTCAGAATATATAAGTAAAGGAAAGATAAGGGGACATTTTTATTACTTGGCCATTTTTGAGGCAATTAAGCATGACTCTTAAACTATTTTAAAATGTAGACATGGGTGGAAAAATAAGTGAACTACTAAAATAAAGTACTAAATTTTTAGGGGTGTTAGTGATTTAAAAACTGACCCTAAATTCCAACATTTGCAGGGAAAAAAAGTATTGTATTAATGTGGGCAGTAATGATGGAACATCCTGACTGGTTTGAGGGAATGTAAAGGAATAGTTCACCCAAAAATGAACATTTACTGAAAATGTCCTCACCCTCAGGTCATCCGAGATCAGGATGAGTTTGTTTCTTCATTAGATTTGGAGCAATGTGGCATTGCATCACTGTCTCAGCAATATATCCTCTGCACTGTAAAACAAATGTGTTCCAAAAAGTAGTTTCAACTTAAAATATTTTGTTACCCCGCTGACTTAATTTTTTTTTGTTTAATCAACTTCACATTTTAAGTTACTCAATGCTAATTTAAGGGACAACTGGAATATTTTAGCTAATCATATTATAAGTAGAAACAACTTTTTTTTTTTTTACAGTGTGCAGTGAATGGGTGCCGTCAGAATGAGAGTCAAACAGCTGATAAAAACATCACAATAATCCACAATAATCCACACCACTCCAAAAAGCTGTTTTGTTTGTAAAAAAAAAAAATCTGAATTAACATGTATATATATATTAGCTTCAAGCCACTGATTTCTTGGATGGTCTGAGTAATTTTCTTAGCAAATATTCAATTTTGGGTGAACTGTTACTTTAATGCAATAATTCGAACAACTAAAATAATGGACATTAAAAGCATAAATGCTTGAGAAAATATTATTTGATATTGTGTTTTTTGTATTAAGAAAAGGTAGAAGATAATATCAGTTCAGATATTATTCATGTTATCTTTGAACATGTGTTTGCATTTGTTCACTTTGCTGTCATTATTGTCTTTAAGAATAGGTGTTTCCTTTAATTTGTTTGTATCTCTTGATTGTAAATAAATAAATAAACAAAAACAAGCAAACAAATAAGTAAGTGAATAAATAAATAAATACAATCAGCACATGAAGACGGAGACTCGGAGTCAATTATTAGTCCAAAAGTGTTTTTTATTTTATTTAATTTTTTATGTATTGAAATTAAATAGCTGTTGAGAAATTAGCAATTGTTATGAAAAAAATGTTAATTTGTTAATTTAGTGATTTTAAGGATATATCATTTTAAATCCCAGCATGACCCTGTATGTAAGATCTTTTTGTTGTTGTTGTTTTTTAAGAAACTAAATCGAACTCCATTCCATGGATTTAATTTGGGGGCTTTTCTTAGCCAATATTAATCATTTGCATTAATTGTGAGTAATTTGATTCATGAATCAGTATATCTTAATG
>CM049883.1:28115454-28157954 GCA_027474115.1 Schizopygopsis malacanthus
GCTTTATTAACCTTAGGTTATGAAAAGCATTGGTACTAATTTAAGAGCGTTATGGCTTCAGGTCTAAGAGCTACTAAAGCCCCGCCTCTCAGAGCTGGTTACTGAAGAACCGCTGCAGTGAAGTGTGAGGCCAGCGCAAGCAACAAAGCTACTGTATTTCATGCCGGAAATGGACATTAATATTCAGAACCCTGCACAGTCTCTCAGGAGACACACACACACACACACACACACACACCTGACATTGATTAGCAGCCGTCCACTCGGCTCCCTCCCTCCTGCTGCTAAGGCTCATGGGATGGGAAACTTTAGGAACTATTAGCGGTTTCTTAAGGCCCGTGCTCTTATTAGAATTGGCGCCGCTTCTTCCGTCTTTCTCAGGTTGGCAGTAGCCGGCTGATCCTCCCTGGAGATGAGCGATACACTTATAGATTTACATCAGTCATGATATACACTGAGAGGAGAGCCGCCTGCAGAAACACAAGAAGAGCTTCAGCCAATCAATGTTTACTTGTGTTAGCTTCAAATCAGCAGCAAAGACTTTTAGAGATTAACACATATCTAGAGAAACTTTATGAACAATCGTTTTACTTCTAACAATGTCAGCTATATTCAAAGACATTTTTAATTGCATTTTCAGAACAGTATTTTCACCACATATATTTGAATTAAAGAAACATTTTCATTATAAACATTATGTTCCCCTTCGGGAACTTCGAGCTGCGTCGAGATGCTTTTGGGGAATGCCATCAGCGATATCCAGCTCTGAATCATATGTGTAATCAGTACAAACGACTGGCAAGACGTCATGGGCGGGTGATGTAATGACCAGGAAGCTTTAAAACCACGTGAGGTGCAACCGGCATTAGCTTCTGTCATTCAGCAAAGCTCTCTGTGTGTGTGTCAGTCACGTATATGTTCTGTGAGTCTATTTACAGTCGTTTGTTAAAGAAAGATAGGAAATAAGAAAGAACGAGAAAAGGAAAAGACTAGGAAGCAGACATATCAAAGGCAAATAAGGACGAAAGTAGATCACGTTACAGATTGTGTGTTTCTCCCTGCCCACGTTATATCACGAGCGGGATACACACAGTTTGTGCGATGATCTGACTGGGAGTGAAGCATGCAGACTCTCGAGGGAGCCGACTGCCCGCATTATGAGTGGCTTCCACTGCATATGCTTCACTCCCGGGGGGGAAACTGTCTTTGAGGAGGGAGTTTTCACCAGCGTCCTCTCAGTACCTGCCCCGCTGACGCTGACGCGGAGCGGTGGCTGTGCTCGTGGCAATCGCAGATGGATCATATGGAGGGAATTAAGACGGGGTGTTTACTTGTCTGGGTGTTTGACTGCATTTAATTTTGAAGAATTCATTATGCATTTTATCTGACTATGAAAAGTTTTATATATATATATCCTCCGAGGAGGTTGAGGTGGTCAGCTGGGGCTGTTCCAGCTCCTCATTCAGGAATGTCACTTCTCGTACTCCCCAAAGGAGTCGGAGTGGTCACTGGGGCTGTTCCAGCTCCTCATTCATATCACTTCTCGGCGCTCCCGGGCCAAAGACAGATCTGCGGATCATCATTTTCAAAAAAGAAAAAGAAAATCGTCTTCGGCTAGAATGTCCTGATGCCAATGGCCCAGGGCTCTTGAGGGCCGGCCCCTCTGGGGAAGAGCGGTGTCCATCTCCCCTCAGTGCCCTCAGGAGATCAGTCTGCTAACCCTGCCAGTGTTCCAGGGCGCAGCGGTTTAATAATAATAATATTATACTTTTTTAAAGTTGTAAATAAAAGTGTATAAGATCATTGGAGTACATTTTACAAGAATAATGTTTTTGTATGCATGTGTGTGTAATTATTTGTAAAACAGTTTTTGAGTCAAAATTATTATTATTATTTTTCAGTGTAATGCCATTTTTGCAGGGACAGATTTGAAATATGTCAGAGAGAGAGAGAGAGAGAAGGGCTGGGTCATTATAATTGTTCTGGATAATAATTGAATGTTTTAAATATTCTCTTAGCATCACATCTCCACCCTCTTTCAGATCCAATACAAATCCACGACCAGTCCATGTGACTCCACCGTGAGTAGCAGCAACACATGTCCATTAAAATCCAATCCAGATGATTTATGGTGCTACTGATACAGATCATCTGCAGATCCTGATACGTTCAACAGCTGCAGGTTTTGTTTTCTCATGCTGACCCATCTCAATCTCATCATTGATTTTTGTCATGCTTCTGATTTGGGACGACTCTATGACAGCATCATCGGTCCACCCAGACTGCCCAGTTACAGCCTGCCTCTGGAATTCATATTTATAAGTGATTAATACAAAAACAGCTGTTAGTCATATAATACCTGATTTAATGCAGGGCACAGATTCAAAAGGCTGGTGAGAGGATTGTGTTACAGGTCTACTGCGGCCCATGGGAGCGAGGATGATTTAGGACAGAACACATCATCATTGGCAGGTGAGCATTAATCTACAAGCCACATGCAAATGTGCTGATTTGGGGGGGGGGGGGGGGGATATAATGGATATAATACGTTACCACAAAAGAAGACTCGAACCGTTTGCAGATTCTGCAGGGAGGCTCTGGTTGATTTTTCAGGGACAGATTGCTCAACTTTGCTGTAAACACAGATTCTACAGAACATTCAGAGCGGATGTTTTATATGCTGTTACATGCCAAATAGAAAGGTGTTCGCAGTCGCTGCCAGGATGAATATTTGAAGGAGGCATTTGTAATTTTAGAGAGGGCCCACATTTGTCACATTAACTAAATGTAATGCTAATAAAATGAGCGGTTGAGCTTTATTAACACTTTGATAAAGGACATAATTTCATAGACATGCATAACCCTAAAAACATAAACATTCAAAACTATATATACGCATATAGTAATAATTATAAAAACAAAAAATTTGATTAAATTATAATTATATGTACAATTTTTCATTATATATATACAGTATATATATATATATTTGTGTGTGTGTGTGTGTGTGTGTGTGTGTGTGTGTGTGTGTGTGTGTGTGTGTGTGTGTGAGATCAAATATAATTATTATGATGTACAAATAGTACATAATATTTTTTATTTACGTAGTAAATTAAAACAAAAGCATTTGTGTAGCAATATACACAGTGTGTGTGTGTGTGTGTGTGTGTGTGTGTGTGTATGTGTGTATTATTTAAGAATATAATAAAATAAAATATGCTATTAAACATATTGTAAATAACATTGTGTTATTTATAACAGTGTTTTACATTAGAAAATAAAAATAATTTCTGTTTACCAGTATGTGTATATATATATTCCATTCAGTGCCATACAGTGTTAAAAAAGAGTAACAAAATAGTCTGACAATTTTAATATCAAATTTAATATCAGGGTATCAAGGTCAATTAATTAATATTCATTTAAAGTTAATTAAATGTGTGTGTAATAATATTTTACATCCTATATAGTCACATATGATGAAAATCATGTATGTGACAGGATAAATATCAGATTTTGGCTGGGGAGACACAGTACTCTAGATGAGATATTGTTCTTCAAAAAGCCAACTGCATAAGAATAAGAGCTGCGGCTGTACAGTTTTCAAGTCTTCGTAGGCAGCAGTGAAGTTTAGTGTTTAGATTCAAAGTCATCTTTGGATTCTCTCCTTTCCTCAGAAGACACGCTCGCTGACCTGGATCTTCACCTCAGAGTAAATGATGCCTGCAGGCAGATAAGAGATTTCTGAAGATCTCTGCCAAGCCACAAAGAGGACATGAAGCAGATGCTCTTGCTCCCAATGGTCCATATAACGCTGCCTCTGCAGGTATCTCTTTTATCTGAGGACTCAAATATAAATCTCGTTTTCAGATGATGCGCTAGAGAACGCGCTGTCCTGCAGATATGAACTCCTTCCACTGGAGTTCGCTGAGTGATTTCTCAGAACTTCTGTCCTCTATGCCATCTTTGAAGAACATAATCAATTTGATGGGTAATCTTTGGAAAGTGTTTAAAAAGTGTACTATCATCAGAATTATAATTGTACTATCATCATAATTCAATTGTGATCATAATTAGTTTGATCACAATTGGCAAATGTATATACTCTCCCTCGCTCCCTCTCTCTCTCTCTCTCTCTCTCTCTCTCTCTCTCTCTCTCTCTCACACACACACACACCACGCACGCACGCACGCACACACACACACACACACACACACACACCACACACACACACCTATGTATTAATTTGCTGCTATAATGCATGATTATATCTATTAATCAGGGTTATTATTGTCTTAGTTTATTATTACCTAAAATTAAAACAATAAAAATTCGTTATTTGAAATAAAATTACTTTATATTTTATTTCAGTTGATATTTGTTTTATTTTTTACTATATTTTTTTAGTTTAAGTTGAAGTAAAAATATGACAAACACACAAAATTATATAGATTTAAAAATGTAAAATATTAAATGTTTTTGTAACTGTAATCAAATATTTATTTGAATTAAACATTTATTTATTTATCATTCTGTTGTCTGTTTTTGTCATTTTTACTATTTGTTTACTCTTCATTTGTTTACTTTTTATTTTATTTTTACTTTTTATTGTATTTACAGTCTACACAATATGTTTATACAGTTTTTGTATTAAGGTTTTAATATATATATATTTATATTTATGTATACTTTTTATTTTTATTATAATTATTATTTTAGTTGTATTTATGTTAGTACACAAACTATCAATAAAAAAATAAAATAAAAATGTTGCCTTGTAGTAATATGTTGCAACTAGCTACAAAATGTTTTATATTTAATTTAGTTCAAAATTACATTAGTTTTATTTCAAGCAACAAAAAAATGGTTTCAATTTGTATTTCACTTTTAGTTTTAGTATAATAACCCCTTTAAAAATATTAACAAAATCTATACCAGTATGTAAAATATACTAAAATAACTAATGGTAATAAAAAAGCATGCCTTTACATTAATATTCTCCCCAGTTTAGCTTTACTACCTATTTGTGTTGTATCATCACAGTGTTATGTTATAGCAATACCAACATACAGCAAGTTTGGACTAGCCACCATTGGAAATGTATTTCATGGTGAGGGAGATTGAGCGCTCAGGGGACCGGCCCTCAAAACACATTACAAGCACTGATGACTGCAGCAGCTGTAGACTGTGATTCCTATCAGAGAGCCACCGAGCCTCTCCGAAATACAACACATTCCCTTGTGAAGAGAGTGCAGACAGGTCTAAGGGAAATGATTGCCTATCTACAACCTTTTTAAAGAATGAATCAACAGCTTCCTTGACTCACGTGCACCGCTGTTCCTCCTCTCATGAATTATACACTACACAAGAGTCAAAAAGTCATTTCGGGGAGGTTTTCGGCTTTTTTTTGGTGCCAGATTGTTGGATATTTGAGGTTGTCCTCCTCTGCTGTAGGGCTTTGACTGGTTCTTAAATCACAGGAGGTTGATGTATGATCACCGTGATGTGTTTTGTCCGTCCTATCCTTGTCAGAAGCACAGCGGATGAGCTGTGGAAGTGAGAACAGGTGCTTTCATGTGCTGCTTTCACTCTTAGAAAAAAAGCTTGAATCAGCAGAAGAACCATTTTTGGGTCCCCAAACAACCTTTCAATGAGCAGCTCTTTTTAGTTTTTTTTTTAAGTTGCCAGCCACCTTCAGCATTTTTATCATTTTCAGAAAATGTTCATGGCCCCTAGAGTATTTTGTTGTATGAATATCTGAACATGCTATACAGTATATATTAGTGCGGTCAATTAAAAAAATGTAATCACGTTAATCACAGTCATGGACTGTGATTAATCATGATTAATCACACATTTAAAATACTAGGATTTACCTGTAAATGTGTTGAAATAAAGAAATACATGACAAACTAGTTTAAGGAAACAGATCCTTTCACACCTCCGCCAGATATGAGACATAATCCTTATTATTATTATATTTGTATTCCGCCATTATCAGCCTTTATACTGGAAATACAGCATTTACCAAGCCACATCACTTCAATCCCAGTATACATTTACCCAACTATTATCAAAATGATTTCTAAATAAATAAAAATGTTTTTTGTTATTGAGACCTTACGTGAAGAATTATGAAAAAATGCATTATGAAGAAGAATTGGACCTTTTCTGCAGCTGCATTAGAGCTAACATTAGCATCATGCTTTATAAGACACTTTATTAGATTAATAGTACACTTTCAGAATTCACTTCAAACCACCATCGAGTGTTTGTAATCACGTGTGTAGTTTGGTCGCTTAACGTTACTGTTGTTAAAATATGCTATTGATAGCCTTTTATATCGCTGCACAAATTAACATTTCAGATGTTCACATTCAGCTCAAGAAAATCACATACAAACCATATTCTATCGTAATCGTGTGTTTATTATCTTACATAATCTATAGTGGCTGTTGTCATGTTCATTTCTGCTGTGTAAAAGCCTTCACATGTTACATCTATGCTTTGGCTGAAACTCATGTTGTTTGTGTTACAACCGCCTCTTCGTTCTTAAGTTGCGAGGACTGTTGCCAACTTCATTCGATGGAAAGTAGCTAAAGCCAGTTTGAAAAGTTGCTAAATGTTGCTAGATGATGTCATACGAATAATTAGCATATTCATGACGTCATCGCGTCGTATAGCCGTTTAGATTTGTTTGTCTCTCTGTGCTCATACTGTATTTTAATGCAGCCAAATTCTCAATAAAACTGTTTTCCTTTTATATATTTTACTGTTTCTGTTGTCAGTCAATGGGATAAATATGAAATAGTGACTGAAACACAACCCTTTAACCAGCTCTCCCTTCCAAGAAGTTAGTCTGCACAAAAATCCTAAGTTATAATTTTATTGAGCCGTCGTCTGATGAAATCAAATAATACACACAAGACAAAGACAAATCGTGTACTGTGATTTCGGCTATATTTGCATGTAAAATTAGAGAAGCAACATAATCTCTGTTTTAACTGAACGGGCTGCTCCTCTCAGGCGCTCACTGAACAGAGCAGATGCAGAGAAAGAGCTGCGTGCGCGCTGATCTCGCGCCGTACCAATGATCACAGAGACTCGCTAAAGTTTGTCCAAGAAGTCACTAGATTTGTCGCTAGTCGCTTTTTGGGAAAAAAGTCGCTAGGGATGTCTGCAAAGTTGCTATATATAGCAACAAAGTCGCTAAGTTGGCAACACTGGTTGCCAGGTATCCACAAGTTTCCTACTCCCCATAAGGCCTTGCATCAAAAGTGGGAGTGTCTTCTGGTTCGAAGTAAACAAGCGGGACTGTCTGAGTTTCTCCGCGTCTGGAGGATGTCAGTGCCGCGGATCATTTCATCTAGTAACCAGCTAACATAAACATGAATGACTTGTAAAATAATTTTAGCTCAAAACTCACTTTCAGACTGCAGCGAGTGTTTGAAATAACTTCTGTTTGAGATCCGATGTAGATTATGATCAACAAAGCAGAAATATGTGATGCAAAAGACAATGCATGCATTACCATGGTAAACATAGTAAATATGACCCCCTGAAAAAAATCAAACAAGTGATGTATTTATTTATTTACATATTTTATCTGTCAATAAGTCTAAGTCTCCTCTCTTTATACCCGAAGTTCATATATAGCTCCGACGTATATCATAAATCATTAACCTAGTTTTTGTTCGGGAGCTCGCTGTTTTTCTGACTGAAAATATAATAATGTTTTGGGACTAGAGAGAGTGCTAAAGCTAGTCATGGTCATATTTTTGATGGAAAATTATAAGAAATTATAATTCTTTCTAAATGTGATCTAGACCAAAATTGTCTGTGACTACAAATAAACAGACGCGACTAAATAATAGGCTGTGTGTGTCTTTATTTGTGAAATATGGTAAATACCACTTTATTTCTGTGTGACTAATTATCAATAATGATCAACAATGATTAATAATTAATCAATGTAGCACTTATTATTGTAAAACTGGTAAAAAGCTTTGGTTTTAAATCTTTAAGAAAACAACATTAATCGCATCGTTTTGTGATCTCGCTAGTTCCAGTGATTTATTTCTGATAACTTCTGTTTGAAATGATGGGGTTACGTGTCGTTGTTCAGTGAGGTGTGTAAAGAGCGGGTTTTAGTGAAGCGCAGCAGAGCTTCTGGCCTGACGGTGGAAACGAAGCATGATATTGGGCTCGGTTCTACAGGTCTGAGGCTATTTGCACCACCCGGCCTACTGAAAACACTTGCTCGCACTGCCCCAACTGTGGAAAAGACCCCAAAAACACTTAGCTTCTTCACTAATTAGCACACAACATACCATTGGTATACTACTTCTGTCATGAATCTGGTTGTCATTTCACCACATGGACTCTTGCACCACACTACAGCTGCACATCACTCCACCTCAGACTACAACTCCCATCATTCACTGCACTTACGACACACACATTCCCATCCACCATTGCACCAATCACACAGCTGTCACCAATCACTCACTAGCCCTGATTGTCTCACCACACCTGCACCTCATTCACACACACACATATAAGCAGCACACTTCCTTGCACTCACCGCGAAGTCTTGTTTAGCCCCATCTGACATTTTCGAGCGTTTACCCTAAGTGTATTTCCTGTTGTTACCTGGACTGTTCTCACGACTCTGACCATTTGCTGCCTGCCTTTTTGACCCTGCCTGCCTTGTGATATCCTCTCTGTCTGCCGCCTGCCCCGACCATTGCATTGCCCCTGTTGATGATTCTGCCTTGCCTTTGTTTCACCTGTTCTCGTTACTGAACTTTGCCTGTCTGACCTCCTCTTGTTTATATTAATAAAGCTGCATTTGGATCTCAACGCCACTGACCCCTCTCATTACAGAAGACTTCGCCAAACTCAGATCCAGCAGCTTTATCACGGCTACCCAGCCTAACCATGGACTCCATAGACCAACTCCTACATCTTTGCCAGGGAGGCCTGTCCATTGAGGAGTATGTTCACTGGTTCTGTTAACTGTCATTTCAGGTACCGTTGTACGATGAATTTCTGTTCAAGGACTTGTTTCAATTCGGGCTCAATAGACACATCAAATCCCTGTTTAATAAATCTCTGTTTCCTGGAGGAGAGTTTAATGGCAGTTTGAGGGGCCTTATGGACTATGCCTTGTTATATGCTGGCTCCTCATTTACTGTGGGTGTCGCGGAGGAGGAATGCGACACCGCGTCTTTAACCAAGACGCCGGACGCACCAGAAGTCACGCACAAGATGGCGGAGGCAACAACGCACCATCAGTTCCCATAGTCTCACAACATGCCTGCTAAACCAGGGTCTGCTCTCGTCGTGCCTGCCAGGCCAGAATTTGCTCACGTCAGGCCTGCCAAGCCAGGGCCTGCTCGCGTCATGTCGGCCACGCCTGAGTCCCCGGCCAAGATGGCCACCACGCCTGCGGATGCGCCTCTTTGGCCAGGACTGATTGCTAGTGTGTTGGACCCACCACTGGTGTCGGTGCAAGCAGCTGGCATCCCCAGGTCCGCAGCATTGTCCGCTCCGTTCCAGAAGCCCGCAGAGTCCACTCCAGCGGCCGCTCCGTCCCAGGAGCTCGCAGAGTCCGCTCCAGAGGCCGCTCCGTCCCAGGGCTCGCAGAGTCTCGCCGCTCCGTCCCAGGGGCTCGCAGTCCGCTCCAGAGGCCGCTCCGTCCCAGGGGCTCGCAGGCCTCCAGAGGCCGCTCCGTCCCAGGGGCTCGCAGAGTCCGCTCTAGAGGCCGCTCCATCCCAGGGGCTCGCAGAGTCCGCTCCAGAGGCCGCTCCGTCCCAGGAGCTCGCAGAGTCTCATGCAGTCGTTGGCCTAGTAGAGCGTTGGACGCTCCAGGTTGTGGGTTCGAGGCAGGAAGTCGCTCCGACACTCCAGGTGTAGCTCACAGAGTCCGCTCCAGAGGCCGTCCGTCCCAGGAGCTCGCCGCTCCAGAGGCCGCTCCGTCCAGGAGATCAGAGTCCAGAGGCTCCGTTACAGAGTCCGGCTCTCCGGGGCCCCTGCTGGTCCCGTCCGGCTCTCCAGAGCCCCTGCTGGTCCCGTCCGGCTCTCCAGAGCCCCTGCTGGTCCCGTCTGGCTCTCCAGAGCCCCTGCTGGTCCCGCCCAGCTCACCTTCGTCTATGCTGGCTCCGCCCAGCTCACCTTCTTCGCTGGTTCCGTCCAGTTTAGCGCTTTCCGAGCGTCCCCGAGACTCAGCACCTCCAGAGCGCCCCCTCGAGGTGGTCTTCCCCAAGGAAATTGTTTTGGGGGGACCACCTGCCTACCGACCCACGGAGTCCCCTGATCCATCATGGCTGCCCGAGGCCCCGGATCTTCTATGGCCACCTAGAAAACTCCCTACCTCGGTACTTGAGACTATATGTGCTCTCTCTGTCTCTTGTGTTTCAGTTTCCTCTAGGTCCCAGTCTCTGCCGTGGGTCTCTGCTCCGCCCTGGAGGGCGCCTGTCTCGTCTGCTCCGCCCTGGTGGGCACCAGTCTGGTGTGCTGACATTTTATCCTACCTGTCAGATTTTCCTACCAGGGCTGCGCATACTGCGCATGCGCACATCAATATTGCGTCCTTTTTCTAAGGCTGAACAACAATATTTAATGTATCTGGATTACTGTAAGGGTAGGTTTAGGTTTGGGGTAGGTGTACACATTCATAAAACACAATCTAATAGGTAGAAAAAAAAATTATTGATGGTTTAGCTGTATACCTTCAAGCCACAACCACGAATATAAAACCTAATTACTGTATTTGTATTTTATTTTTCTGTATTTGCATTGCTGTAAAGGTAGTTTAGGCTTTTGGTAGGTGTGGACATTACAAAGTCATAATTTGACAGGTAGTATTTTTCGTTGTCGTATTGTACTACCTACTGTTTCAATGGAAGGTAGCAAAATCTGAAGTCTGAAATCTTGAAAAACTTTTTAATTACGCGTCGCTCCATCAAGCTCTCACTGGATCTGCTCCTCAGCTATCAACGAGAAGAATGTCTGCACTTTCTCAACAGACAACGAAACAGCCATTTTTTGTTTGTTTTTTGTTTGATCCTTCGCTTGCTGTGCTGGTTTAGATCTAACAGATCTGTTGTGTCTCGTGGTGCAAGTTCAGTAACGATTTTCTCCGGCCAATCAATGACCAGCAGAGTGTAGGCTCGCTTGGAACCTCGGCCGAGGTGGTACTAAAAAAGTACCAGCTACCAGGTACTGTACCCAGTGGAAAACCCCCCAACCGCCTGGTTTGGAAGTGAGCTGTACTGAATTGTTGGAGGTGAGCCGTACCATGCCATAACATGCTGCTCTCTCTGTTGCCCTCAGTGGAAAAGCGCCAATAGTGATCACAAATAACTCACCTACATCACACTCCCACTCACACAACATGCCACAGAGGAACCAAAGAAACTTAGTGTGGAGATGCTACACTAATGCCACACTTAGTACATCTACTTGCTAACAGTTGAAATTACATTAGATTGTATCACTGTTTCTTCTGCAGATAATATGTAAATTGCTGTTGTTTTTTTGCAATTTTTATGTAAATTGCTGTTGTTGTGTTTTTTTGCTTGGTCTTCCATCCATTAACTGTTGTTTTTTTTGCATTCCAGTTTGTCTGTTGTTTTTTTTGCAGCCCGAATCTGTTGTTTTTCTGCATCTGGATCCTGCGTGAATTTTTGATTTGATTTGATTTGATTTGATTTGAAAAGTGAGCCACATGCTCTTGGAAAAGCGCCAATGAGCCACAGAGGAACCAAAGAAACTTTTCAGTCAACATCTTTTACACTGTTTCTTCTGCAGCATGCTTCTTTCCTCTAAACGTTCATCAACATCTTTTACAAGCATGCTTCTTTCCTCTAAACGTTCATGCAAATACGACAACAAACCACAGAAACGTTAACTCAGAAAACCTCAGAAGAAAAAAACAAAGGTGCTTCCAGCTCTTCGGGACATACTGAAATTATTTGACAGCATTGATCTAGCCTGGGGAAAGTCTGAGAGATATTTGACCTGTCGAATGGGTCATCTGAGATCTGTATCCTGGGCAGGTAATGAACGTATTAGAGAGGGTGAGCCAGCACAGCTCGAGCTGACAGCTGGGAGTGCAGGAGCATGAGTAAGCCATTAGCATGCTGGATCTCTGTGTTGGAAGGCATGAGTTGCCGACCTTTGAGAGTCACGGTACAAAGCTGGCCGGGCAACCCTGTAGGCATCTGGCCTGTGATTTTTCCTTTTCAGCTCTGTTTTAGTGACTCAGTCGCCGATTAATCAGCCAGACCACTATCGGTTGCATCTGTGACGTTAGATGCGATGGATGTCTGCCCCTTTGGCGGTGTGCCGGTATAGATTGGAAGTAAGCGACTCCCCTCTTTATCCAAAGAATGAGTGAGAGAGACAGAACAATCATGCACGTACGTATAACACAGGTACACAGGCTTGGGGAAAGAGAGGACAGAAAAAAATACTTAAATAATGTAGCGAGTTTAATACAGTATCTGCAAGTGAAGAATCCCTTTGAGTTTTCCTAATATAATCATCAAAAAATCTTTTTTGTGCTGATGAGGGAAACCAATCAAAATGTTTAACAATTTATATATGAGTCAGAAGACTTGGTGTGTGTGTGTGTGTTTATGTTTGTTTGTATGTATGTATGCATGTATTTAATTTAGAGCTGTCATTATTTATTGATTTACGTATTTATTTTTAACATTTGTATAAATGCCATTATTTATTTATTTATTTATAGAACTGTCATTATTTATTTACTTATTTATTATTACCATTTGTATAGCTGCCATTGTTTATTTATTTGTCTGTCTGTTTGTTTGTCTGTCTGTTTGTTTTTGTACTAAATTAACACTCTGTTTTGTAGTGCTAATTACTTCAGGGATAATATTTAAATTATATGTAAGACAATGTTGCATTTATATTTAGCATTTCTAAAGCTTTGTATTCCTGTTAAGAATACAGGGTAAAGCTGTTAACACTACAATAACGTTTAATTGGTTAACATTGATTAATAATATTAATATAACTTTTTGCAGCATTTATTATTCTTAAATAAGTCAAATACACCCACACACACTGTAGACAATGTATTTATTGTTAAAAACGTTTTTTTATATACTCTAAAAATAAGTAAAACATGTACTTAAATTAAATGAACTGTATTTACATTTAATTGTTATTAATAATTTAAACTGTACATTTTTGCATATTTAATTCATGTTTACATGTTGACTTATACAACTTTAAATATATTAGTATATGTAGAAACATTTAATACATGTGGTAATTATGGAACTTATCAACAGCTCCACCACAAAAACAATCCTTCTAATCCAATAGACAAATAAAAATATATAAAGACTCAAATCAAGCACAGGGAAGTGAAACAGACTGCACAATCATATTCAACAACAAGCAAGAGCGCTGTGAAATTCTGAGACTTGTGAAAGCATGGCATCATGGGATACATGTCAGCCGGACAGGACTCAGTGACATGCCATGTACAACATTGATGAAATTATGTTTGCTTGTTTGTTTGCTGTATCTAATGCATTGACTTGCCCACATGATGCTCATTGACGACACTGGCGAAGCATTCAGACGAGGCCTAGAATTAAGCTCTTCACTCGCTGACGCCCCAATCAGAAAACACTAACGCAGCCCAATTAGTGGTGCATTTTTCCTGTCATGAAGATTGCGGTTCTATCCCATAGTGGAGACAGTCTAATTGAGTAATGTGCAGTTACGAAGGGCCGTAATTTCAAATCTGCGGGAAAATCAACGCTTTGATCAGCTATGGGAACACTGCAGCATCCTCACCGCAATCACAACTTAACGAAAATGCATTTTGGCGCCAGACAGATGTATAATATCTTCGTTTAAATGAGTGCTTGAAGCTTAGCATAGTAATTTACTAACATTAGATCTGTTGGGTTATTTCCTTCTCTTCTCAAAACACAGCATGCATGTATTCGTATGCATGATCTAGCAACTAAAGCAACGCCAGCATAATCCGCCGTGACCTTTATCTGGCGAGAAACAGTTATATGTTACCAATAAATACGCTATAGAGCTGCACTGCTTGTTTAAATGTTGCTGACAGCTCTGGCTCTGGCTGCAATTGGGTTATTAATGAACGCAGACTCGAGCGCAGCTGGCTCGCGGCCCACAGTCACTAACCTTTAACTCCTTCTGCCATAGTGCCGGCATCTCCACCAATTATAAGCAATTGGTACGAGTTGTTTTCTCAGGGAGTGAAATTGCTGGTCCGTGAAAGAGAGGCCAGCAATAAAATGTAAATGCTTCCATTTGGAGATTGTGCGGCCAGGATCATGTGTTCAGATAGAGGTGTGGATGCTGATGCACACGTGCTCATCCTACGCATGTTCCGATGCATGGAGAACGCTAGGATAAGCTAGGAGTCCTATGATAATCTGATTATGTACCCACTTCCTCCCCGATCTTATATGAATGGTTGTCAAGGCTGTAAATAGGTTTATGCAGATTTTACAAATATTTTTTTTTTGATGTAAGAAAGTATATTTTTTTTACCAAAACTACATTTTGTTTAGTACTTAAACTGTTGCAGATAACATCATATAACTTACATTCAAGAACCGACAAACCCTAACTGAATGGACAAGACCTTAAATAAACAGACAATAACGAGACTTATGACTAGACACACCTGAACCAAATTACATAAACTAAAGGGAGACAAAAACTGGGCCACGGAGCACATGGGGAGCAAAAACACACAAGACAGTCCATGAACCTGACATAACGTCCCCTCTCAGAAGGTGCGTCCTCATACCGTAGAAACGTCCAAAGGAGAGGGGCGGGAGAGAACTAAGGAGGAGGCTCAGGAAGAGGACGGACACCCGGGAGGGGGCCGGCAGACAGAGTCCAAGGGGGTGGCGAAGGAGGGAGGAGCCAGTGAGGAGACAGGAGGGGCCCAGAGCAGGAGGAGCACAGCAGGACCCAGGCCACACCCATGATGATGGCCCATGGTGGAGCCGACAGAGGGAGGAGCCATGGAGGAGGTATGGCCACCGACTCCAGGGAGGCGACCAACAACGGCGGAGCAGGTGGTGTTGGAGCCTGAAGCAGAGATGGAGAGCCAATGAGCCAGGTGGATGCAGATGATCTGGGGGGTCAGGGTGGAGCCAAGGGCTCTGGCAACTGAGGTGGAGATCCGGAGATCCGCGGTGGAGCTGGAGCGACTGAGGACCCAGGTGGAGCTGATGGGAGAAAGGAGCATTTTCGAGGAGCTGGCACTGGAGGGCACATTCGAGGAGCGGACACTGGAGGACCGGAAGCCCCCTCCATGTCCAGCAGTCCAAGATGTATCATCAGCTCACCCTCAGCCGTGGTGCAGGGGGCGGAGCTCCACTCTGCGCTCACACTGTCCACGGCTTGCTCCCTCGTGGTGGGCACTGTCACCGGCTCTCGCACCTAGTCTGATGCGTTGGGCTCAACTTCCAGGACGATCTTCCGCTCAGTCGCTCGGCTTTGTGCTTGCTCGTAGATCGCAGCGGAAATAGGCTCTCCGTCATCGGTGGGTTTGGGCTGATGCTCCGCACCGCGGGGAGATGGTGGGCTGGGCTCTGGGTCAGGAGTGGATGTGGCAAAATCATCCACGGGGCAAATGGTGAGTAGCGATTAGTTTCTCGCCAGAGTCCACTCCATGAAGGTGGTGAAATCCTCTCGAGGACCATCTTTGGACGACAGCGGCCTGCTTGCAGTGTTCAGGCTCGCATCATAGAATGAGCAGAGTGCGTTGTCCGGGTAGCTGGTGGCGTCAGCGAAACACAGGAACAGTCTTGTATGGTCCTCAAGAGACCTGTCCCCCTGTTCCAGCAGGAGGAGGAGGAATTTGGGTCGGACGAGGGGATCCATGGGGCACAAAAACAAGGGGACAAACGAAGGTAACATATTTGGTCAGTTCTTCTGTCACACCTCTTTGGGACACTGGACGAGGAGACGCAGGAATTCGACAAAATGAGAGTCTTGAATCCAACAGGGAACATAGGAGACACGGGAAACAAGGAATGACGTTCAAGAACCGACAAACACTAACTGAATGGACAAGACCATAAATATACAGACAATAACGAGACTATTGACTAGACACACCTGAACCAAATTACATAATGAATGGGAGTCAGAAACTGGGTAACAGAGCACATGGGGAGCAAAAACACACACAAGACACTCCATAAACCTGACACAGGCACGCACGCACGCACGCACACACACACACACACACACACACACACACATACACACAGAAAGTGAGACATTATGTATTGTTCTTTTAGATTGTTTCAATAAACCTGTTTTGAAGCATACTTCATGGTGTGGCTGCTTTGTTTACTTATTTTGTCCAACTGTTACAACTTACCCATATGTTACAACATACCCCGGCAGTGGCGTAGATTGCAACAAAGGCACTCATGTCATGTATTTGACATCACCTTGTAAGGGCTGTAATATTTTTGCAGAGGTCTGAATTGGTTCCTTTTGTGGTAAACACATTTCACTCTTAAAAATAAAGTTGTTTAAATGGTTCTTCACAGCGATGCTATAGAAAAAAACATGTTTGGTTCCACAAAGAATCATTCAGTCAAAGGCTCTTTAAAGAACCATCTCTTCCTTACCATATTATAATCTGAAGAACCTTCTTTCGACACAAAGAAGCTTTTGTGAAACAGAAAGGTTCTTCAGATGTTAAAGGTTCTTTGTGCAAATATTTAGACAAAAAAGGTTCTTCTATGGCATCATGAAGCACCTTTATTTGTAAGCATGTTGGGTGCTTTGTACAAAAGTTTCTGCACTCAAGTTAAACATTTTTGCTATAGAGTTACAGATGCTGAAACAATATGAAGACATGAAGGGTGTTTAATTATTATGTATGTGTTCTCCTACAGCCAGAGACAAAATGCTTCTAGAAGTGCTTAACATTCTTAGTAGGCATTTTACTATTCAAGATACTTACAATCATAAGTCACATATTGTTTTATTAGCATCTATCAAAACAAGCAGCTGTGAACACAAATGAAACACTAAGGTTTGCTCAGTGAACTTCTCAAAGGAAGACTTTTCATTATTGAGGCAAGTGAGTTACTTATTGAAGAATTTACAAAAAGATGAGTGTTTATTTTAGTTTATGTAATTGAACAGTCTTTGTCCTACAGTTCACAGCTATGCGTTTTATACAACTGAGTCTTCAAACGTTTTCCAAAGTGAATTTAAAGGTGCCATTTACCATTTAAAGTGTCATTTTAAAGGTGGCAAAAATGTATTTACCTTGGCTTAGTTGAAAAATAATTGTTCTGAAAATGGAAATGACCTACCATGAGCCTCAAACAACATTGTTTCCTCCTTCTTATGTAAATCTCGTGAATAAAAAATACCACTGAAAAATGGGCAAATCAGAACATTTCATCGACTGTGATGTAACGGTTGGATCACTAATATGGCGCTTTTCCACTGCATGGTACGGCACGGTACGGTTCGGTACGGTTCACTTTTGGGGGGTTTTCCACTGGGTACTGTACCTGGTACCTGGTTCTTTTTTAGTACCACCTCAGCCGAGGTTCCAAGCGATCTGTACCATTACCAAAACGTGACGTGTAAACTCTGCTGATCACTGATTGGCCGGAGAGAATCGTCATTACTGCGTCAATGAACTTGCGACACGAGACCCTCCTCTACAGCCCGACCCGCTAGATTTAAATCAGCACAGCCAGCGAAGGAGCGGACGCAGCATTTGTTTCAACAAACGCACCTTTTTGCATCAACCACAAATTATCTGTTTCATTGTCTGTTGAGGAAGAACAGGTGTTCCTCTCGTTGAAAGCCGAGGAGCGGATCCAGTGAGAGCTTGATGGTGCGACGCCGAAGGAAAAAGCCTTATGTATACAGTGCCCTCCACTAACCCTTGGTAAATATGACCAAAGGCGGCAGTGAAAATAAATCTGCATTGTTTATCCTTTTTATCTTTCATTCAAAAAATTCACAAAAAATTCCAACCTATCATTGAAGTAAAACAATTGAAAGTGGGGAGAAAATCTCATGATGAAATAAATGCTTTCACTATTTCATGTTGGCCACAATTATTGGCACCCAATTATTGCAACGTCCTTTTCCCAGGGTAACAGCTCTGAGTTTTCTCCTATAATGCCTGAAGAGTTTGGAGAACACCTGACAAGAGATCAGAGACCATTTTCTTCATACAGAATCACTCCAGATCCTTCAGATTCACAGCTCCATGACGGTGCTTCTTCTCTTCAGTTCACCTCACTCATTTTCTGTAGGGTTCAGGTCAGAGGACAGAGACAGCAATGGTAAAAAATTCATTTTGTGCTCAGTGACCCATTTTTGTGTTTATTTTGATGTTTGTTTTGGATTGTTGTCCTGCTGGAAGATCAAAAAATGGCCCTTTATAATATTTGTAACAGAGGCAGTCAGATTTTGATTTGTTATCTGTTGGTATTTGATAGAATCCATGATGCCATGCATCTGAACAGTGCCAGGACCTCCAAGAAAAACAGGCCCACAACATAAAGATCCAGCAGTTTAACCATGACATGGGGTATTTTTTTATCCCTGTTTGTATAAACTCATCTGTGGGGTTGTGCCAAAAAGCTATTTTTTCAGTTTCATCTGACAATCGAAGCCAGTGCCATTTGAAGTTCCAGTCGTGTCTGACAACTGAATTTGCTGGAGTTTGTTTTTACATCTGATCTTGTAAAATGTGTGATAGGTACTGCCGCTCCATAGTATAGAGTTTGTGTGATAGCAAATCTCGAAAGTGAAAGTGAAACATGATCGTGTATTTGAAAGCAGTTTCAATTATTGAAACTTATTGAAAATATTATTGAAAATAACTTTCAGTTTTCAATTTATCAATTTATCAGTTATTTTATTTTATTTATTGTTTTATATATATATATATATATATATATATATATATATATATATATAATGTTTATTTTTTATATAATTAATTGTACTAAATTAACATTCTAATTTGTAGTGCTAACTACTTTAAAGAAAATTTTATTAGAGCTGCCATTAATTGTTGATTGATTTTATTTTATTTCAATATATATATATATATATACATATGTATATAATTAATTTTACTAAATTCACATTCTAATAATGATAGTAAATCTGTAATTAATTGTTGATTTCTATTTAATAATTTTTTATTTTGTTTTATTTATTTTTTAATTCATATTACTAAATTAACATTCTAATTTTTTGCAGTGCTAACTACTTTAGAGATAATGTTGTTGGAGCTGCCATTAATCATTGATTCATTTTATTTGAATGTCCCAGTTATATAAATCATTGACATATACAGGAAAAGCAGACAGAGTCAAATGAATTATACGTGCAAGACGTGCATCTCTCTCTCTCTCTCACCTCACAACATTATGTTTTGCATATTGCAGAAGTTCTGCCACATTCTACAAGTGCCAAAATATAAGGGTGCTCCATTATGCATGACATAATTCAGCCCGAGTTTGTTTGTGTTCATGTGGGTTTGTTTGTTTTTGCGGGTTTTGGCATATTCAGACTCATTACGCTCAAATCTCCTGTTTGGATGGCTGAATTCTTCTCTGCCTCACAGGGCTGGACGCTGTGCGTGTCGGGAGCCCAGCCACACTGCCATTTATGCAACAGGCCTTTGCTCATTGTTGTTTGTGTGGGAGATGGAAGAAGCCAGCTATAAACACTGATCTGAATCCAGCTCTGAGGTTTCTCGCTCCGTGTTTAGTTTGAAGTCAGGATTTGAGTGTGACCACAGGTCCAAGATTGGTGCAGAGAGGTAATATCTGCTCAAAGATCCTGCGTGTGACGCACAGGAAAAGCTTACGTTATGCTTTACAGTCAAATGTTTGTTTGTTTTCATTTTTATATGGGAAAACTACTTTACGAGAATCAAGCATGACATAACTATACCTGTCATAGTGATACAACGAATGTTGACCAGGGTAAATAAGGATTTTCGGTAACACTTTACAGTATGGTTTCATTAGAGAACTATATTTGTTAACATAAACTAACAATAAAAATACTATAGTTTACTAGTTATTGTTTATTTCAACATTTAGCAATGTTTCATCCAACAAATGATAATGTATCTGTTAATAAGCACCTGAGCTGACATGAACTAAGAATGAACAGTATGATTTTTTTATTTTTATTAATTTTTACATCAATAAAATGTAATTACTTTTGTGTGTTTATCACACACACACATGCATGTATATATACATACATATGTATATTATATTATATTGTATTTTATAATTCATTGTACTAAATTAACACTAAAACATATATATGTATATATACATATATATTAAATGTACATCCTTTGCCGTGATACAGTTTTATTGGCAAGACGAGACATAAATATGCTAGAAAAATCTCTATGATAAAGCTCTATTCATCGTTTCCTATATACACACAAACACCAGCTAAACAGAATTTGCGATTATTGCCTGCCCTTTCCATTCCCATTATGTACACAAGTAAATTTACAATTTACTCTTTTCATTCCAAGGAAATTGGAAAATGCTTTAGACAATCATTGTGCTCACTTCTAATTCCTTGCAGTATCCATGGAAACAGTGTTGTTTGATTGAATGTGTACAGTTTGGCAGACGCATGCGGAGACTGGACCTGGAGCGAGGCGCCAATCAAAACACGGCCTCTAACCGCCCCAGTGCCATTCCCATGCCAGTCTGCCCAACTCCGTCATATCTTATTGGCAGGACAGAGACGCAAAAGTGGGACAGAGAGAGAGCGGGTCCACTGTCATGTCAAGAGACAAAAAAATATATAATAAAACCAAATATATACAGAGTGATTCATAGAAAGCTTCTCAAAGGAAAGTGCTTTGTAATTAAATATTTAGCTTAACTAATATGATACTTCATATATTCCATTTTCCCTGGAATTAAAGGAGACTCTCAGTGTCGTCAGTGTCATCAGAGCATTATGGAACTGGGTAGGGCGTTGCTAAGCACTGACTTCATCTATTATTGGTACAAAACTTACACACGCAATTGAATATGCCACATATTACCACAAATAAACCCTCCGTTTTCTTTAGATCTTTCTTAATAGTTGGCGGGCAGAAGCAGTCAGACTATATTAAGTGGAAACATTAAGCATGGGCACTGGGAACAGAGACGGCGGTTGTGGGACGAATATAAAGGTCGTGGGATGAGTTATGGTGAATCAGCAGCTGAGGGCACGTTCCTGCACCCTAAATACCTCAAACATGTTTCCTATCGCTCGCTTTATGGCAGATGTGCAGCATGTGCTCCGCTGGAGGAACGACTGCAGAAATCTGGCCTGCCAAATTGCTCGGAGATTCCCATGATTTAAACTTCATCCGCTGTCACTTTTGGAAAAAGTAGCTACACTGAATATATACAAGGGTGTAATATGATATGTATAACTACATAAATATGCGACCCTGGAGCACAAAAGCAGTCATAAGCAGCACAGGTATACTTGTAGCAATAGCCAACAATACATGATCTCGGTCAAAATGATCCATTTTTCTTTTATGCCAAAAATCATTACGATATTAAGATCATGTTCCATGAAGATATTTTGTAAATTACTTAAAATAAATATATCAAAATAAAATGTTTGATTAATAATATGCATTGCTAAGAACTTAATTTGGACAAATTTAAAGGTGATTTTCTCAATATTTAGATTTTTTGCACCCTCAGATTCCAGATTTTCAAATAGTTGCATCTCAAACAAATATTGTCCTATCATAACCATATATCAATGGAAAGCTATTTATTTCAGCTTTCAGATGATTTAAGAAAAAAAGATAAAAAATCTCAATGTAAAAAAATTTACCCTTATGACTGATTTTGTGGTCCAGGGTCACATATATAAGTTATAGGTAACTGAACTAATCAGATTAAGTGTAACTCAACCAGAGCAGAATTGATCTGGCTCACAAATAATGAATCAATTAACAAATCTCATTCAGTGTTGAGAAATTACCCTAGAATTCATTACTAGCTACTAATTACCTCTGCAACGGTTTAATTACAGTAGATTACTGGGTCACACTTTAGTTTGGGGACCAATTCTCACTATTAACTATTAACACTATGTATTTTGCCTCCACACTCCCAATTTGCTGCTGATTAATAGTTAGTAAGGTAGTTATTAATTAAGGTATTGGGTATGATTAAGGGATATGTCATGCAGAATAGGTGATTTATAAGTACTAATAAACAGCTAATATGTTAATAATAGGCATGCTGATACTCAACTAGTTAATAGTGAGGATTGGTACCCAAATTAAAGTGTTATCAATGAATTAATCTCTCTAAATTCCATATTAGCCTCGACCAGCTGAACAACAATGATAGACATGAAACTGATTTAAATTCTAACATGTTAAATTCACTATTGTTTTAGATTCTATAGTGTATACAGTATTTGATGCAACTGCAGCAGAAGTAACTGTAATTAAACAATTCAGAGTACTCTCTTACTTTACTTTTTCAAGAGAAATGTAATTCAATTACAGTAATGAATTACTTAGTAATGCATTGCACCCACCACTGATCTCATTAAAGGGTGACAGCACTAAATACTATTAATCACTAACTTAAAAATATAATGATGAAAAGTAGAATGTGGCTGAATATTTAGCAAAATACCACACATGAACTTAAATCAGTAAATGTTTCTACATGAACTATTTCCAATGCTAGAAAATTGATCATCGCATTGATCGTCACACTTACAAAAATATAGTATTAGGTTCACTACTTTAAGCTTTTGCTATTTTTTGTTAGTGCATGCACTATAATGTACTTAACTCATCCTTGTCATGAGCTGGGTTTGCTTCTCTGCCTCTCTCTCACACTCTGTTGTACACACACACACACACACACACACACACATGCATACAGACACATACACTCTCTATCAGCACTCGCGCTGCTTTGCAGTGACACCTGTTCTCACTCTCATCTAATCATTACCTCTATTTACAGCGGCTGTGCTTGCTGTTCTCTGTCGGATTATTGTGTGTGTCATGCGTTGAATGTGGTCTCTCCACTTGTCGTAAACTTTAGAGATCTCACCTTGTCTTGTCTCGCCTGGAGTTGCTGTGAGCTTCTGGTTTTTCTTGGTGTCCTGTTGCTGCCTCCAGTGAGCCCAGTTCCACGAGCTCCCTCAAGACTGGTGTCCCCTGGACCAGACCTCCTACTGTTTTGTTTTGCCTTTTTCATCCAGTTCTGTGTCTATGTATGACAGACTGCCTTGTTTTTTGCTTCTTCATTAAAGACTGTCTCTACTACTCCTTTTGCACTTGGATCCTTTACACACCTGACAGAATAATCTGAGCAATCTTCATGGATACAGCAAAGGAGGAACCATTTCGGTCAGCAAAGGAGATGCAGGGAGTCATGCTCGGCAGACATGAGGAGGAGTTGTCCACCGCCCGTCACGCTGTTGAGAGCTTGGCCGCTCAGGTGACAGATTTATCTTCGCGTCTACTTATGCTTTACCAAGAACCATCATCAGATCACCGTCGACACCCATCCCCTGATCCGCGTGTTAACAACCCCCTCTGTTATGCCAGTGAGCCTACAGAATGCAGAGATTTTCTGACTCAATGTGAGGTTGTCTTTTCTTTCCAGCCCCAGACGTATGCGGGAGACCCCGCTCGGATCGCCTTTGTACTCTCGCTTCTCACGGGGCGTGCGCGCGAATGGGGAACTTTTGCTTGGGGGGACTCCTTGCTGTGGCCATTACGAGCTCTTCAAGGAGGAGATGATCAAGATCTTCGATCGTTCTGTTTTCGGCTGCGAGGCTTCGCGCCTTCTCACAACGCTTCATCAGGGCAGAAGGTCTGTCGCTGACTTTGCCATTGAGTTCCGGACTTTGGCGACTATGTGCGAGTGGAATGAACCTGCTCTGGTCGCCCGCTTTTTGGAGGGACTGAATATGGATCTCAAGGAGGAGATCTATGTGCGTGGACCGCCTGCTCAGTTGGATCAGCTTATCGAACTGGGTATTCGTTTGGACAGGTGGTTCGAGCAGCGGCGGCGGGTTCGAGTTTCTGATTCAAGACCACTAGAGACTCTGACACCAGCTGTGGTATCTTCCCCTCTCTGTTCTGATCCAGAACCCATGCAGCTGGGGGGGGTTTGCATCTCTGCTGAGGAACGACAACGGCGGATTCTGAACCGCCTCTGTCTTTACTGTGGTGCGGCTGGACATTTTGCTTCGTCGTGCCTGTTAAAAGCCAGATCTCGCCAGTAGACGGAGGAGTACTGGTGAGCCCGACTGTCATTTCCCCATCAACCAGGTCTCATACGGCAATCTCTGCTGTTCTCCGATGGGCTGGCTTTACTGTCACTGGTCTAGTGCTCGTCGATTCGGGGGCAGCGGGCAGTTTCATTGACTAGAGATGGGCCATTGAACAGGGGATCCCCCTGCTGGACCTGAACAACACCACCACCGTCTTTGCCCTAGATGGCAGGGCACTTTCTTCTGTTCGTCGCATCACCTGTCCGGTGAGCCTTACCATTACAGAGAGACTATTTATTTTTTTGTTTTCCAGTCCCCTTATACCCGATTGTTCTAGGGCATCCCTGGCTGACTCAGCATAACCATCAGATTGACTGGGTTAAGGGGTCTATTCATTCATGGAATTTGTCGTATCATGTTAACTGTTTAGTTTCTGCTCTCACTGCCATTTCCATTGTGTCTGTGCTTCAGGAGGAGCCTGGTGATTTATCTAGAGTTCCACGATCTGCGGGCGGTCTTCAGCCGTTCCCGGGCCACCTCCTTGCCGTCTCATTGCCCTTATGACTGCAGCTTCTTCCGACTATACTTGCTCTCGGTGCCCGAGCGGGGGGCTCTGGAGAATTACCTGGTTACCTGGAATTACCGAGTTGGGCTGGTCAACACTCCCGCTGTTTTTCAGGCCTTAGTTAACGATGTCTTGAGAGATATGCTCAATATCTTTGTGTTTGTGTATTTGGACAACATTCTCATCTTTTCACCTTCTCTCCAGGTACACGTGCAGCATGTCCGCCGAGTTTTGCAACGTTTACTTGAGAACCACCTGTTTGTCAAGGCAGAGAAGTGCATGTTTCATGCCCAGTCTGTCACGTTTCTCGGTTCGGTGGTTTCGGCAGAGGGGATCAGCATGGACCCTGACAAGGTTCGTGCTGTCATTGATTAGCCTGTTCCAGATTCTCGAGTCACGCTTCAGTGGTTTGCCCATTTTTATCATCATTTTATCTGAGATAATAGTTGTGTCGCCGCCCCCGCTTACTAGCCTCACCTTGTCCAAGACTCGCTTTGGTTGGTCCAGGGCTGCACAGGATGCGTTCGATCGGCTCAAGGGGTTGTTTACCTCCGCTCCCATCATCATCACTCCTGATCCAGAGAAACAATTTATTGTTGAGGTTGATGCTTCCGACGTCGGGGTGGGAGCCATCTTATCACAACGTTCGTCCCTTGACGACAAGGTACATCCGTGCGCCTTTTACTGTGGATCACTTGAATCCTTTACATACCTCCTGACAATCTTTTTTTTTTTTGAAGAAGAAGAAGAAGAAGAAGAACTGGTCCTTTTTAAAGTGAGCATTAATGAGTTTTCTGGTAACACTTTATTGTGATGATCCCTTTTGAGCATTCTGTTGATAATAAGTAACTTTGCACCCACATGTCAACAAACTCTCATTCGAGTATTAGTAGACTGTCTGATTAATATCTGATAACTCTTTATTGTGATGTGTCCCCACAGACATTCTACTGATTCTGACTGTAAGTAACTTTGCAAGTACATGTCATCGTTATCTAACCCTAATCCTACCAGTCTACTAATACTCTACTAACACACTATTGAGAGCTTGTAGATACTGTATGTAGGTGCAACGTTATTTATAGTCAACAGAATGTGTTAAAGGGACCAAAATAAAGTCAAACCCATTTTTTTTGTATGCTGGGAAAAAGCAAGAGTGTATGGCTTGTGTTTTCACAGACACATGCTAAGCAGAACATGATTTCAGTGTAGTGATCTCACATTCACACTGTTTATTTTCACAGCCCCGATCTGCATGTTTTCCTTTGGGAGGGAAGCTCATTACAATAACCCAGGAGGACCAATTCATTATCCTCATTAGACCAAACAGCCTGGCGAGATATTTCATCTTACGGCTGCAGAAACATATATATAAATGAATACATAAATATACATACTAAGAAAAACTGCATTGACACAGTTCACTTTTTATATATATATTTTTTGTCATTAAATTCAAATGCATTTTATAATTTAACCTATTTTTTTATTATCGTTTTTACAGGTACATGGCAAAGGCAGCACAACACATTGACAAAAAGTTGAATAAAGTACATGAAATTATGAATTCAAAATAAGGTGTTCTATGGTAGTCAACATCTGAAGTGGATCAAAACCTTTCATCAAAGTTGTCCTAAAACTAAAATGTGTTCTTGTCTTAGGACACATTTGATAAACTTTTTTCATCCACTTCAAGTGTTGACTACTGTATACTTTATTATTATTGTCATTATTATTATTGTTAATGATGATGATGTCTTGTTCTATATGGAGCTTTCTTGTAGTATTTCTCACAGTATGAACATCAGCAGGCCCATAGCAATCATCATAAATAAAAGGCCAGATTTCCTTTCATATCCCTCATCTTCACTTATTGAGAGATAATCGTTACTTTCTATGGACGTAATGCCTTAATTTGTCCATTTTTTATTCGTTTCTACACCCCTGACCGATCATTTCCAGCCATTGCTTATTTTTGTCTGTTCTTCAGCTATATACAATTGTTGTGTCACAATCTGTCAAAGGCCTTTGTGTGTAATTCTTCAAAATTGTGTTTACTGTGTCTTTGCAAATAAACGCTGGGAGAAATGTGTCTGCTAAATTAGCTGTTGTGGAGCTCATAGACAGAAAGTGAAGGTGGTTGTGTGGCGCTGACTCCCAAATGAATCTGGCATGCTTACCGCGGTACGTCATGGACTTCAAGTCAGGCAGGACTAATCAATCACGGAAGCTTGTTTTGACTGGCACAGTGGTTAGTTTTGACTTGATAGCATGCGATGTATAAATGCAATGTCATGGTTGCTTACATGTAAGTCAAGCATGGTGAAAAAGACACTAGCGATGGTTGGATGCAAATCAGAACTGAAAACATGAGAAAACTGGCTGAGTGGCAGCCACCGAACACATTAAAAGCTGACAAAACCTTGCTGACCGTGATCATCGCATTGAGGATTGTGTTAAATGCAAGGCAGTCAGGAGGACACCATAAGATGCGTTACATGATGCAGATAACAGAAACTGTGCTTTTTCCAGTTATTGTGGTCTTTGGCAATAACTGTGTTTTTAACCTCCTGTCTGGATGGGTCCTTCAATGGCCCCCTCTTGTGGCCCGTAAGTGGAAACTGCAGAACTAATGCAGTGACTGGCTGCATGCCAGCTTTAACATTTACATTTAATCACAGAGCAGAGGCTCTTTACCAAAACAGAATCTCATTTATATACGGCTTAAAGGGACAGTTCACCCAAAAATGAAAAGTATGTTATTTACTCATGTTGTATACGTTGTCTCATGTTGTTCCAAACCTGTATAACTTTGTTCTGTAGAATATGAAGAAGACATTTTGAAGAATGCTGGTAAGCAAAAAGTTTCAGTTCCCATTGATTTTCATAGAGTTCCATCGGACAGAAAAATACAACACAAGCCGATGGAAACTGAAGCTGTTTGCTTTCCAACATTCTAACATTCTTCTTTTTTTTTGTCCCAAAAGAAGAAAGAAATTCATACAGGTTTGGAAGAACACGAGGGTGAGTAATTGACAGAATTTTCATTTTTGGGTGGACATTCCGGCAAAAACTTTCTTCCACAAAAAAACAAAAAACAAATACCTACTTTGAAAAGTTTTGGACCCCTTTGACTGTCATTGTATGGACAAAAACATATTAAACATTCTTCAAAATGTCCGTCTTTATGTTGCACAGAAGAACCATTTGTTTAAAACAATTTAGAAATAATATTGTTATTAAGTGTGCTTAATTGTATTGAATATGCACTTCCAGTGTGTTTCAAATCATAAAACTATATTAAACAAAATTGCAAAAACAACTACACTTTTTGATAAACTATAACTATAATTAAACTATAGTTGCTAAAGTAATAATAATAAAATTGAAGTACATTTAAGTGGCCTTATAAGTAGACATGTTTCTTAACTTGAGTACACTATTTTTTAAAAGTTCACTTGATAATAATGTTAAGTTCAAATTTTTTATTTAAATGACATTTTTACCCCCAGTTTCACGCGACACTGACGTACTGTACATTTTATATGATATGTAATATAATGATTGTTAGTCCATTTGACATATTTCACAAAACTCTGAAAGTAATTCTGAAATTACATTAATTAAATATACATTAATATATTGAAAAGTGGGGATTATGTCGATCATGGATCAGGTCAATACACCATGACAAACAGCGAATATATTTGTGCTGTTTAATGCATTTGAGACGCTGTGTTTTCCTCAGTGCATAACTGACATGCCACAAGTATATTTTTCATCTGTACATGGTCATGTATATACATTTACATTTATGCATTTAGCAAACGCTTTTATCCAAAGCGACTTACATTGCATTCAAGTTACAGTTTCTACATTTTATCAGCTCTTGCTTTCCCTGGGAATCGAACCCATGATCTTGGCGTTGCTAACGCCATGCTCTACCAGTTGAGCTACAGGAAAGCTGTATATATTCAATTCAATTCAATTCAATTCAAGATTATTTGTATAGCGCTTTTCATGATACAATCGTTGCAAAGCAGCTTTACAGGAAATTAAGTTCCTGCAATAGATTTATATTTTGCAGAAACTTAATATATTTAACTTATGACAAAATTTGGTTAATTCTGTATATTCTCTGAGGGGTTGGCATCATCTCTTCTCAGGTGTTTGGTCATCTCGGATCATTTAAAGGTTGGATCCAGACTGAATCCAAATATATAATTTTTTTTGTCAGGAGTGGGTGAATCTTACGAGAGTGAACAAGCGCTGCTGCGTATGCGCGCTGAACAGACGGAGCGCAATAATTATGAGTCAAATTAGCATTTTGTTAAAATATTTGTTTTTGGTAATTAAATGTGCCTTTCGTAGAATTTTAAACCTACATATCTGTGTATTTTTATGATAGTAGTAACTGTAAATGGACTAGCTATTGTAAATAAAATAAGCTAATACAATACTGGAAGCTAATACAGTCCTAATTACCAAGCTCAGATGAGTTAATGAGTGTTTCTTATGGCAGTTAAATGTACTTTTAATTTAGTGATTTTAATGCTTTAAAGCGCAACGTTAGATTGTAATGTTCTAATATTCTGCTATCTGTTCTGCTAACTATAAAAGGTACAGCTGTTATAAAACCAGAGAGAAAGGCTGCATGGCTATAATAGTATATAAGAGAACGTCTCGGTTACGTATGTAACCCTCGTTCCCTGAAGGAGGGAACTGAGACGTCACGTCGGAGGACCGACGAATTGGGATATCGCTTAGAGAGACCAATCCACTTCGAGTGTAAACTAAACGAGCCAATGCACATTGGCATGCGATTATTGCATCCAGCTGCCGCTGATCACAGCGTGAGCATAAATAGGCAGCAGGTGCAGCGCATATTCAGGTTTTCGCTGAGGAGCCGAGCCGGGGCCTGGCCGCTCAGCGGTGGTACAGGAGCCGTGGCGACGGGACGTGACGTCTCCGTTCCCTCCTTCAGGGAACGAGGGTTACATACGTAACCGAGACGTTCCCTATCAGTCAGACCCAAGATTGGTCGTAACCCACCGCTTTTCTTGGGCACAATGAAGTAAGGGCTGTAAAACCCTGCCTTCATATCGGCTGGAGGGACCGGTACCATCACGTCCTTCGCCAGTAGGACAGAGACAGAAGTCATGGGCATCGGCTGCCTTCACTGCTGTGAGGTGGATGCCTCTGAACTTGGGAGGACGCCGGGCGAACTGAATCGCATAGCCGAGTCAGATGGTCCTTAGGAGCCAGCGAGACGGCTGGGCAGCTCCTGGCACCCAGACACCATACAAGCGGGACCATCGGGACCACCGACGTACCCGCAGTAGGGCAGCGAGGTGGAATGCAGAGACCTGGCCCGTGGCGGACCGAGGAGGGGTCTGAGTGTGCGGTGCACGTTTACCTGCTTCCATAATTTGGCAGAGGGTGCGTGAGTAGCCTTTGATGACGCTCTCGAACCGCCCACTGCTGCCTGCTGGCGAGAGGGAGGATGAGTGTGGTCCGAAGTTGATTCGTCCATGACTCTCCAAGCCCTCCTGGGACCCAGAGACAGAGACAACCGCTTCCTGTCGAGATTTTTGAAAAAAACAGATTATCCACCCGGCCCTCCTCCGGGGGAGGGAGAGATGCACTTACCCTCTCCCGAAGCAGTTCCCTCTCTCTCTGGGTCGCCCGTCCCGAGGCCTCTTGCTCCTCTGCTTACCGCCAGTAGACGGGGGCCAGGACGGGCTGGGCGGCCTGCCTACACCTAGCTCTACGGCACCGCTTTTGGAGGCGGATGCGGTGCGGGAGCAGGGGTGGATGCAGGGGGCCGCCCTCGGCGACAAGCAGGCTGGGCGCTGCAACCGGCGGGCGGGTGGATGCAGCAGCTGCCCGCCGAGGCAGGAAGTGTTAGATCGCCTCAGTCTGCTCCTGTGCAGCCGGGAACTGCTGGGCCAGGTTACCGGCTGCGTCGCCGAAGAGGCCAGTCTGGGATACAGGAACCTTGAGGAACCGACTTTGTCGGCGTCCCTATGTCAACCAGACACAGCCAGAGGTGGCGCTCCTGGACCACAAGTGTGGACATCGCACGACCCAGAGACCGTGCCATAACCTTCGTCGCTCGTGGCGCGAGGTCAGGTGCAGTACGGAGCTCTTCTCAGAACTTCCGGATCGTAACCACCCCCGTGCATGTCCCTCAGTGCTTTTAGCCTGAAAGAACCTGCAGTAACGCCGTAGCATTAGGTGGAGGAAGCATCTCCACAGGCCACATAAGCCTCGCCGGATGAGACCAGACGAGTACCTATAGGCCCGGAAGAGGAGGCACGGTTTGCCCTGCCGGGTGGAGACAGTATAGGGACACATTTGCATCGCAACTGACCGCTCCACCGGGGGGACCCCCGTAACCCCTAGCTGCACCACCGAGGGTGGTGAGGGAGGAGGAGTTAGCAGGTCGGTTTCTGGCAGTAAAAGGTGCCGTCCACGACCTGTAAGCCCCTCATGCACGTCCGGGAGAGAGGCACCCGGGGCAGGGCGCTGAGAACCAGCACAAGCTACCCCGAGAAACCAGTCGTCCAACCTCGAGGGTTCGGGACACGGTGGCTTTCTCCACTCGAGCCCTACCGTTTCGGTGGCCCGGGAAAGCATAGCCGTCACTTCCAGATCCGACTCAGGCATTGCTACCGCCGGAGCGGCAACGCAGCCGAATCTTCCTCTCCAGAAGCTCCGGCTCACCCTCCGATGCAGCGATCGACATCTGGTCGTCGGGAGGAGTGTCAAGGATACTGCTGGTACGCTCCTTTTAGAGGGCCCAGCACGTTCCATTGGCAGTTCAACTGGTTGCGGAGCGCAAGAGGAGCGATGGTCCCCTGAGGGTCTGCCACCACTGTAATCCTCAGACCAGCAGTGCTACCGCCTGAAGTAGACCTCGCCTGTCTGCAGCCAGGACGAGAACTAGATCGAGACGGAGGCAACAGCTCCGCCCCTTTGTCGAGGTAATGGAGCCTGGCCGCAACTCCGAGATGAGCATCCACAGTGAGAAGATGACTCATCCACGAACGCCACCTCAGCGTGCTACCCCAGGCACGTGAGGAAGCGATCGTGACCATTCACCCAGCGCCAGGCAACGACCGCATCCAGAAACGCACGGGTGACACGTTGTCTGAAGCAAGACCCAACTCGTCTTTATAAAGACGCAACGTCAAGTTTGCCAGATGCAACATCGTCTTTAAAAAGACGCACCCGTGAATGCTCTTTCAAGGAAAAAACTCTTTTAGTATGCTGAAGCAAACAGGGGAGATGGTCATTTGCAACACAAACAGGGGGTAGTGCAGCCTGATGTGTGCAGTCCACTCGACATGGGAAGAACCACCACCGCTGTAGTGCCGTACCACCAGCACGAGAGTCTTCCGAAGAGCGTGCTCAATTCGTTGAATTCACTCGTTCAGCAGAAGTCAGGAGCAGAACGATGTAACCGCTCGGCTCCGAAGCGAAAAGCTGAATATGCGCTGCACCTGCTGCCTATTTATGCTCACGCTGTGATCAGCAGCAGCTGGATGCAATAATCACAACCAACCGAGAGAACCGCAGCCTTATGAGGACTGTAAAGCAAAATAAATTCAAGAATTTGGGTGAACTTCACAAGGAATGGACTGAGGCTGGGGTCAAGGCATCAAGAGCACCACACACAGACGTGTCGAGGAATTTGGCTACAGTTGTCGTCAGAGGCGTCTTACTTGGGCTAAGGAGAAGAAGAACTGGACTGTTGCCCAGTGGTCCAAAGTCCTCTTTTCAGATGAGAGCAAGTTTTGTATTTCATTTGAAAACCAAGGTCCTAGAGTCTGGGGGAAGGGTGGAGAAGCTCGTAGCTTAAGTTGCTTGAAGTCCAGTGTTAAGTTTCCACAGTCTGTGATGATTGGGGGTGCAATGTCATCTGCTGGTGTTGGTCCATTGTGTTTTTTGAAAACCAAAGTCACTGCACCGTTTACCAAGAAATTTTGGAGCACTTCATGATTCCTTCTGCTGACCAGCTTTTTAAAGATGCTGATTTCATTTTCCAGCAGGACTTGACACCTG
Organism: Schizopygopsis malacanthus; assembly: GCA_027474115.1. NCBI lineage: Eukaryota > Metazoa > Chordata > Actinopteri > Cypriniformes > Cyprinidae > Schizopygopsis > Schizopygopsis malacanthus. The sequence goes on from CM049883.1 coordinate 28,148,433, forward strand.
CCCACACTGCCAAAAGCACCAAAAGTTGGTTAAATGACCATGGTGTTGGTGTGCTTGACTGGCCAGCAAACTCACCAGACCTGAACATAGAGAATCTATGAGTATTGTCAAGAGGAAAATGAGAAACAAGAGACCAAAAAATGCAGATGAGCTGAAGGCCACTGTGAAAGAAACCTGGGCTTCCACACCACCTCAGCAGTGCCACAAACTGATCACCTCCATGCCACGCCGAATTGAGGCAGTAATTAAAGCAAAATGAGCCCCTATTGTTCTGTATTGAGTACATGAACAGTAAATTCACATATTTTCCAGAAGGCCAACAATTCACTAAAATTGTTGGGTTTTTGTTAAGTGTGAGCCAAAATCATCACAATTAAAAGAACCAAAGACTTAAACTACTTAAGTCTGTGTGCACTTAATTTATTTAACACACGAGTTTCACAATTTGAGTAAAATTACTGAAATAAATGAACTTTTCCACAACATTCTAATTTATTGAGATGCACCTGTATAGTACTTACTTCACAAGGGAAAGGAGAGTGAGTAAATGATTGCATTCTTTTTTCATGAGCTATCCCTTTAAGAGCAGAGGCAATAGAGCAAAGACTATCCTGTATATACACTCTCAAAAAAACACACACAAAAAAGGCACAAAAGCTGCCATTAGGGTGGTTAAATTTCAATGACTACACTTCTGTATCTTTTAGCTAATAAAATGTGCACTTTAGGTACCAATATGTACCTTTGAGGTACCAATATGGAATCTTTAGGTAGAAACCTGTGTAGCTTTTGAAACGGTACCGCTCCAGTGACAGCTTTTGTACCTTTTTTTCTGAGATTGTAGCCAGTCCAGTTTTAGTTTCCACTATGAAAGGTGGCTTAAGAGGCTTATTTCCAAATATTGTATAGTTAATAAGGGTTATATAGACCCTCTGTCTGTATTAATCGAGTCGTCAGTGTTGTTCTCCACATTTCTTCTTCTCCAGAGCCAAAAGCTACCATTAAACGAGTGCTCCGAGGCACCTTCATTAGCCTCAGCCAAGCCTGTTTTTCTTTCCCCCTTAGGAAAGGGAAAAATAAATAAATGGACTTAATTGAACGGCAAATTGAAAATGCATGACACAAGTGTTGACTTGGTCTCGGACAATATTTACACATGGTTTTATTCAAACTAGTGCCGGCTCATTCGCTAAATTGTAAAAAACAAACAAAAAAAGTTGGTCAAACTTAAAAGTTTAAGGCAACCAGCTTCAACGTTTCAGTTCTCTCAACTTTTGATTGTTTTACAGCACTGTACAAAAATAAATAAATAAAAAGTTGAGCAAACTTAAGAAAATGTAAGACAACAAGCTTCAGCAGATTTTTTTTTGTTTTCTGAACATCTTGTTTTAAGTTTATACAACAAAAGAAAAAAAAAACAACCTCAGAAATTTCCTAAAAAATTAAGTTGTGAAAACTCAAAAATCTGCTGAAGCTGGTTGCCTTAAATTTTATGTTTGCTCAACATTTTTTTTTTACATTGTTGGGCTTACACCAGTTATGTAATCAGATTACTTTTTTAAGTAACTAGTAAAGTAAAACATTACGTTTTAGTTTAGAAATAAATATTTGAGTTACTTTGTTCCTCACGTATTGACTGACAGCGCTTCTGTTGCCATGTTGAGAGAAATCAGGAGTAAGTGCAGAGCGTTGTGTGTGAACATCATGTCACTGTAGTTCTAGACTAAATATCAGCATGATTTTACTGTAGTTCTAGACTAAATATCAGCATGATCTTACTGTAGTTCTAGACTAAATATAAACATGATCTTACTGTAGTCTTACTGATAGTTCTAGACTAAATATCAGCATGATCTTACTGTCTTACTGTAGTCTAGACTAAATATCAACATGATCAACATGATCTTACTATAGTTCTAGACTAAATATCAGCATGATCTTACTATAGACTAAATATCTAGACTAAATATAAACACTGTATCTAGACTAAATATCTGATAGTTTTAGACTAAAAATATTGAACATGATCTTACTTTAGTTCTAGTACTAACTATATCAACATGATCTTACTGTAGTTCTAGACTAAATATCAACATGATCTTACTGTAGTTTTAGACTAAAAATGATCTAACATGATCTTACTGTAGTAGTTCTGAGACTAAATATCAACATGATCTTACTATAGTTCTAGACTAAATATCAGCACTGATCTTACTATAGTTCTAGACTAAATATCAACATGATCTTACTGTAGTCTTACTATAGTTCTAGACTAAATATAAATGATCTTACTGTAGTTCTTAAATATCTGATCTTACTGTAGTTCTAGACTAAATATCATATTAACATGATCTTACTTAGTAGACTAAATATCAACATAGACTAAATATTCTAGACTAAATGATCTTACTGTAGTTCTAGACTAAATATCAACATGATCTTACTGTAGTTCTAGACTAAATATCAACATGATCTTACTGTAGGTCTATATTAAATAGCAGCATGACCTTACTGTAGCTAAATATGAATGTGCATTTACTCATATCAACTGCAGTGTTCCTCAAAATGAATAAAAACAGTAAAATGCACAATCAGAACATTATAAAAACCTGCAATAATTAAACATGTTATGATGTTATTATTTATGAATTTAATCTCATTTTATGAACCATGTGTTTATACTGACCTTTGATGACCTAATTCAACTAAATATCAACATGATCTTACTGTAGTTCTAGACTAAATATCACACATTTGTTTTTTTTGGCTGACTAGTGTTGAAGGTTCTTCTCCTGCATCATATTCTTCATGGGATTAGTTTGAGCGGTGCCCTCTACTGTACAGACATGAATTTAAATTCCCTTCAGCCTGCTGCGTATTCATTTAACTTTTTGTGTGAAAGGGCTTTTCCATTTGAAAAATAACTTTTTTTATACTAAAAACCAAAAGGCAGGCCCTGCACAGATTAATATATATATATATATATATATATATATATATATATATATATATATGTGTGTGTAATGCATTACTTTCGGTAAAAAGTTTCTAAGTAACATAATCAGTCACTTTTTTAGGGAGTAACACAGTATTTTAATGCATTACGTTTAAAAGTATCTTTCCCCAGGAATGGCGCCATGCTTTAGGAGTCGCTAGCACACTGTCCCAAACAAAGGGATTTGTGAAGCACCTGTGCCTACTGAATGAGAAAGTGACCTCCAGCTTCTACAGGGAGGGATTTGGCCAATTACGGCCCACACGCCAGCGCCGACCCGGGTCGAGTACCACACACACGAGAGGCTCTGGGTTAACGCAGTCTCCCTCATCCAGCAACATCTCGTCCATCGCTCATCCTGTTAAAGCTGCATGACTCACGGTCATCTGCTTGTGTAATTGCACCACTGCTTTAATTGTGATTGGTGCTAATTGCGCCACAGTAATTGTAGCCGCTTGGAGGCTAATGCGCTCTGCCATCACTTACGGTTTCATAATAAAGTGAGTGATTCCCATGTGACCTGTCAGGAGTGGAAGAAGAATTGTTGGTGTTATTGAGGTTCTTGGTAGGTCTGGTGAGGTCTCCCTCGCTTGTTAAAGCTGCATGACTCACGGTCATCTGCTTGTGTAATTGCACCACTGCTTTAATTGTGATTGGTGCTAATTGCGCCACAGTAATTGCAGCCGCTTGGAGGCTAATGCGCTCTGCCATCACTCACGGTTTCATAATAAAGTGAGGTGATTCTGCCATGTGAAACTGTCAGGAGTGGAAGAAGAATTGTTGGTGTTATTGAGGTTCTTGGTAGGTCTGGTGAGACTCCCTCGCTTGGCACCGGTGGTCCGTCTCACACAGAGGAGCTGATAATGATGATTTGAAAAACGATTTCCAATGCCAAATGTGAAATCGATGTTAAATTGGATTGGGTTATAGCTAACAGATGCGTTGTTGCTATAGAGCTGTATTTCTTCACGTTTTTTTCATCACAACCTCTTCATCGCCATAAAATCTGCAGCCTTTTACGAAAGTGAAAATTACATGACATACAGGTCAGTATGGTGACCCATACTCGGAATTCGTGCTCTGCATTTACCCATCCACGCGCACACACACAGCAGTGAACACAGCTGGAGCAGTGGGCAGCTAATGCTGCGGCGCCCGGGGAGCAGTTGGAGGTTCAGTGCCTTGCTCAAGGACACCTCAGTTATGGTATTGAGGGTGGAGCAAGCGCTGCACATTCACTCCCCCCACCGACAATACCTGCTGGCCCGAGATTCGAACTCACAACCTTTTGCTTACGAGTCCGACTCTCTACCATTAGGCCACGACTTCCCCTTTAATTCACATCATCATCATATTTTGAATTGGCGCAAGTTATACATAAAAAATGAAATGAAATGAAATTAAAAATGTAGTTAGTTGATAATAAATCAACTTAGTTGATTAGTTGATCAAATTAGTTGATAATAAATAAAAAATGTATGTTTAATAAATTATTTTTCCTCTGAAACAACTCTGCTTTTTCATCGTTGTCTCTTATGACGGAATCATTGCTATTGGATAATAAGGCATTATGCATCGTTACAGAACATGTACACAGGCTTTGGCTTCATTTTTATTTGTTTATTTTATTATATTACATTTATTCTCATTTTTTATTTATTTATTCAACTCTCTCATATAATAATAATAGTAAATAAATATATATATAAAAAAACATATGTATAAAAATGTCACAAAGGTGCCAAATTACATAGTTTAAATTTGAATTTTGGGACATTAATGCCCATTTTGCTACAGTGTAATCAAATCCAGATTAAACATTTTTACCATATTTGATTACATTCTTATTACATTCTTAGATCAATATATGAAGAGCTCTTTTCCAAAACGCGATAAACGCCAAATTTAAAAAAATGAGTTTGTCATGCCATTTTGCTGTGTACTGAACCTATTCACTGCTCCATCAATGTTTCATGCCAAATTGCTATATTTCCTTGTTTAAAATGTACTGCAAGATGCAGTTCTTTTCCAAACCGCTATAAGCGCCGAACCTGTTTTTAGCCTAAATGCGATATATCCTCTCGACCAATCAGAATTCGTTCGATGCAATCCAACATGACGACGCTTTGAAGCGTTTGTTTGTGCTCAGTCTTCAAAATGAGTGCTTTAAACTCTAATAACACTTTTGAGACCTACACCTGGGGTAGAAAACGCAGACTGGACAAAGAAAATCACAAAAAATAAAAGGTGGTGTTTAACCGATTGACGCTAGAGGTTGTAGCCTTTGGCGTTCCTTGTTAGAGCGCCCGCCTCCCGCGCCGGAAACCCGGGTTCGAGAACCGCTTCGTGTGATGGTGCAGACCCGGGGGGTTACAGCAACACAAGGCTGGTGCGACCGGTTTATAGTATGAGTCCCTGATGTCATATGTTCTCTTTTTTTTTAAGACATAAACCAACATTACAAAAAAAGGATGGATTTGTAGCGTTTAAAAAAAATAAAATAATAATTTGCATTTATAATCGACAATATTGTTGTTTCATTTAACAATCATTGTTTAACATGTTCAGACTGAGCGAACAGACCATTTTAACAGGATAAATTGAATATTAACAAAATGTATGGGTCTAGGTAAAAAAATGTCATTTTCCTGAAAACTATTAAAATGGATTTATAGCGTTTTGGAAAAGAGCTCTTCATATGTATATATGTGTGTATCTGTGTATGTATTTGTATATACACTGTATATATATATTTATATTCACAGTTATCATTTATGTAAATAATTTACATAAAAAGTTAATTTAAGAACATTTAAAGGGATAGTTTGCCCCAAAATGAAAATTGTTTCATAATTTACTCCTGCTCCACTTGTCCCAGTGTATGTGTTTCTTTCTTCTGTTGAGCACAAAATAAGATCTTCTGAAGAATGTTGGTAACAAACAGTTGTATATATTTTTTTTGGATCTCAGTGACTAACGTCAACTGTACATAAAGTACAGTTATAAAATATATACATATATAACATATACTATATATTCTATAATGTATGACATATATAATATAAAATAATATATTATCAATGACACAAACAGCAAACAAACGGGCCTAATCTCTGGCAGTATTTACCGCTGAGCTACACGGAGTGGCAGAAGCGGACACACCTCTGCTGGACAAAGTGTTTTTACACAGAAGCACACCCCTTTTACTCCTGCGCAGCCCATCTGTTTGGCTAATTTCAAATGAATTGCTGCACCGAGGGAATTATTAATTAGCTAATCAAACAGCGATGACGTCCCGCGGCGCTCTCCCAGATAGAAACTGGAGCCGGGGATATGTAAATTGGAATTAATTGGAAGGTTACATTTCTGTTATTTTATTTTGAGACAAAACAGTCTTTCCAGCCCGAGAAGCGTCTCTTGATTCCACTGCCAGCTCCCAGAGGCCAAAGAATAATTTTTGCTCATTACCGAGCAGGTAGATGCCGAATTCTTTCCATCCGCCATCGCTCCCTGTTTGAGCCTTTTAAAAACACTCCTAGCGAGGGGTTTCTGGTGGAGCACCACCCTTCCATATCACCTCCACCCTTTACCCACAATGCTCTGTTGCACTCTCTCCTCTCACATTCAGTCGTTCAGTCATCAGTCAGTCATGTATCATGCTTACTGTTTGCTTTCTTGGGGCAGCAGGATTTATAGGGTGTCTAATACGGTTTAGTATGTGTGCAGTGAACTGAAAAAAACACGTCATGACAACTCACACGCTGCCACATGCGACGCGCCCGAGACCCGTGCCAAAAACACTACCTTTACGCTTTTTGGGAGGAATTAATACAGCAGAAATGCATTATGAGCTGTCATAATACCTCTCAGGATATCATTTTATGAAGAACAACAGTATAAGTGCACGAGCAATGATTGTTATTGTCAGGTAATCAAATGCATAGCACGGCTGAAAGTTATTAAACATATTTATAACTCAATATCCAGGTGACCCGGATAATTCTCTGAAATCATTTGCGTATAATCTGGGTTATTAAATGTCCAAATGATTCAAATCCAGAAAGAGCTTATAAATCTCAGGGGTAAATTGGAAAGTATAAATATCAGCGTTAGGGGTTTCCCTCTCGCTCTCTCTGGCAGTGGCGTTAGTGTAGATGCTTATGAATACTGCTCTTATATCTACACTGAATTATCAGATCCCAGCCTCTCTTCACCTGCTTTGTGTGATTGATGGATGGCTCTTAAAATCCCTTGATATTATCGTTCTGACAGTCTTATGTAAACACTTATGTGCAGCACATCTGAAGTGTGTACTTTTCATATTTGTGCAAGATTAAAAAAATACAACTTCGCCTGTGCAAAACTGAGCCGGCTATGAGATATATTGTACAGTGAGGGTCAAAACTTCTGAGATCACTAATACAATGTGTAATTTTTGTATTTAGTTTAATACAAAATACTAGTATTTCAGTAGTATTAATATTATCAGCATATTAAAAAGTTGAACTGAAATTCAGTTTGCTCTCTGACTTTTGCCCACGATTGTATCTCTGTGAAACAATAATAATAATACTTTTACTTATTTATCTAGTTATTATTTTAATGTAAAGTTAAGTTAAACAACAACAATGATAATGATAATAATAATAATAATAATAATCATCAGCATATTAAATTGATTTCTGAAGGATCAAGTGACACTGGAGACATGATGGTGAAAATCAGCTTTGATCGCAACAATAATTTTAAAATTAATTAATTAATTAATTAACAGATTTTTGCTTACTGTCATGCCTGATGAAGGTCATGGGGCCAAAAGTTATTACATTTATATTTTGAGACGTGCAAGAGCAGATAGTGTGCTGGATTTAATCGTTTGTGGTTTGATGTTGGACCTGGTTTTTTCTACACAAGCATTGATTTCCTAGAGGTGTGCGAGGTAACTGTTGACTGAGAGCTATGTCTTCAAAAATGACCGTCCTCAATCCCATCTAGTCAATGAGTGTTTTTTGTCCTCACATTTGACCCATACACAAACCTCCAGACAAAAGGGTCCGTGTCTGAAGAAGTAGTTTAGGAAGCTGATGGTGCTTGACTAAACAGTTGAGCTGCAGTTTGCTGGGAATCTTGTTAAACGCCACATTAAACTTGAAAAAAAAATCATATCAGGTCATGTTTCATTTGGCTAGGAATTGAAGAACACCGTGTCCTTGAACTCAAAGACTAAATGTGTCTCTCTCACACAGAGATCAAATCACAAGACAATCCCATCTCTATTAGTGAAATGAACCCCACAACCACACGGCCTTCACCCTTCAGGTTGTCCATTACAGTGCCATTTCCAACCATCCAGGGTGTGATGTGACCTTTGACCCTTAACCATAATTAAAATGAGTCTCTTCTGCTTACCAAGGCGGCTTTTATTTGATCCAAAATACAGTAAAAATTTAATATTCCAAAATATTATTAGAATAACTATTTTCTATGTGAATATATGTTAAACTGTAATTGATTTCTGTGATCAAAGCTGAATTTTCAGCATCATTACTCCAGTCTTCAGTGACACATGATCCTCTAATATGTTGATTTACTGCTCAAGAAACATTTCAATTTTGAAAACAGTTGTGCTGCCTCTTATTTTTGTGAAAACATTTGTTCTTTTTTTATGACTCTAAAAAAGTTCAAATAACTTAATTAATTTGATATTTATTTGGAACCTTTGTAACGTTATGAATGTCTCCACTGTCACTTTCGATCAATTTAATGCATCCCTGCTGAGTAAAAGTATGAATGTTTAAATGACTGCATAAATGGTCTTGTTTTGAAGTAAAACGGGATCACAAAGACACTCGTTCCTCAATGATTTAATACTTATTTAATGCTTAAAGTTGCATAGGAAGCAGCTTACTGTTAAACTGCCCCAAACTATGGTAATTTTCCACAATTTCCCCTCCCAGATGAATTCATATTTGCAGTCTCCATAATGGCTGGCCTGATTTCACGTGCCTGTTCTGTTCCTTCAGCTTCACTCAGCAGAAAGCTGCACACTAAGAGCACTTCATTCCTAATTAAAGCACACCCACCCCTGAGCATTACTCAAGCCATTAGTGCGTGATGTGAGGTGATGGATTTCAGCGGGCAAGGTGACCGATGCCGCTTTGGACTCCCATCCCTCGCTGGGGAGGAAAGACATTACTTAGCGGCCTGAACCATTTCTCCCATTCAATCCATTATGTCTGGAAAGGTACTGGCATGGGGCAGCGGACAACCTTATAATTCCCTTCACAAAGTCTCTAAACTCGCCTGTTACTAAATGACAGTTTGCACTTTTTCAGTTCTTCCCGGGAACTCAGCACAGCTGTGATGGACGGGTTTACAGACTTATCCAAACAAATAACAGAGCATGTGGTCTGTTGAAGGTGGCAACGTTTTATAATAAACTTGGCAGCCATGGACATGGGAGGTCTCTTCTATTAGGAGCCAGTTTATTGCCACAGTAACACTGCAACACAAAAAGCCTCCTACTT